>BMAW01003249.1:164449-227261 GCA_019974015.1 Nephila pilipes
CACACACATATATATATATATATATATATATATATATAATGTTTTATATTTACACAAAAGTAACGAAGATACCAATTACTTAGCCTAGGAATTACGCAAATATTCAGAATCGAAAACAAAGCATACACCTATTTGTCCGCTGAGCTGTGACTGTGAATTGGATAAAAGTGTTCGAAGGGTTGTCGACGATTTGATTGCTCGTAATTCCCCACTATATTCACTATATTTCTCACAAGAGTTGGTAAAATGAGTAGTGCCGGTATCAATTACACTGAGTAACCTGGAGTATATGGTTGGCGGAATGAGATGGATAATTTTTGATTGATTGGAGGCAGGCAACTCTCAAGCACGGGTGGGTACTTTAACGTCAGAGTCATTTGAAATTTGTGAAAAAAGTTTTAGAATACTTGAGATATCTGGAATACCTGGAAAAGGTCGACCAAGGCTAAAAACGTAGAATGAGGATCGTTATTTGCCACTTTAAGTGCGGGGACATAGGACTGTACAGCTCTCACGTGAACCATATGCTGCCCCTGGAACCGAGTTTCCCGATCAACAGTTGCCCGAAAGATTTGTGAGATAGGGATGTATGAAAGAATACCTGTTGTCTATGCTATGAAAAAAGGAGAATAGATCTTTTTGATCTATGTTCAACTTTTCAAGGCCGAAGTCGATCTAGCGTTCCTGTTATTGAACCACAAACCTCGTCTGCATAGGGCTCAACTGGTCGATGATAACTTAGAAAAAGAGTATATTCGTTGTAGGTATTGGTCAGACAGATCTGCTAGCCTTAACTCTAAAGTGTATGTCTAGGGGAGACAATTGCATCTCACAATCATTCTCTGAAAACTCATCGCTAAAAATTGCCTTGTTGCAAGAGTGGTAACGCCAGAAACAAAGACACCACAACTGCCTTTCCCGTTATGAGGTATGGTACCGTTGTAAGAGGGACCATACCTCATATTAGACTCATTTTCAGTTCGATATCATAGAGTGGATTTTAAATATATCTGCACCATGAACTGTACTGATAATCATACATACATAAAATGACTTTTGGAAGGTACTTTGCTTTCTCTAATATAAATATATTCATATCAAATCTCATTAACATTTTATTCAAAATCAGGATTACAAAACATCTATTTCTATTTTCTAAAATTCAAAGAATTTAACAAAATGTCTCAGTAAAATAAAAAAAAAAGACTTTTTAACCACTAAAAATTACAATTTCTAGGATTTAATATCACCTTGGCACAACGTATAATTATGGTAGAATGTTGTCCAACCAGATGCACTCCTTAACGATTTGTAAGAAGCTTACCCTGGGTCAGTGCTTTTGTAAAATATGATGAAATTGACAGTGACTAAATGATGACTTTTTAATCATTTGATACTTTGCGTTCTTTTTTTTATTCACTTATGGCCTTCCACATGGCTATTAATAACTAGTATATTATTTCATTTTTTTTCTTCATGGGTGTACTCTATTAGAAATTACATTTTTTTTATGTTCAGTCAAGCTGTTTTCTTTGGTATCGGTTTAATTAATTTCTCCTGAAGAGAATAATGGAATAACATCAACATTTTTTTCTAAAACATGCCTTAAAAAATCTTAATCTTGCGAAATATTCTTCTTGAGTATAAATTCAAGCGCTTTTTCTTCCTTTTAGAAGGAAAAAATATTCCGATAATAGCTTTCGAAACTTTGGATCATCAATACGGGGGACATTGTTAGATAATTAATATCTAACGTACGAGTATATATTTAGCTTATTTGTATGGAAACTGAATAAGAGTTTATTAATAAATTTTTTAAAAGAGCATCAGGAGTTTAATTGGAACTTAATTGCAATATCTAGGAAAACAAAGGTGAATTAAATAAAAGAAAAAAAATGATAAATTTAAGATAATTAAAATTAGACAATGAAAGTAATTAAATAAAAAATGAAATCTTTAGAAATGCTTGACTCAAGAAAATAATTTTATTCATCACACTAGTTTTTGAAAAATGCTTCTAAATACACTCTGTAACACACACACACACACAAAACCGACGCACCAAGAATGAGTTGTCCGTCGGAGACAAAAATTGGAGGAAAAAAGAAAACTATATACAGAATAGAAAATGATTAAAATTTCAGAAAAACTAAATGATTTAGTTCAGTTTCATAGTTACAAAATAATGAGCTCAGTGAGGCGTCGACTCAGCTCTGGCATAGAGTGATAAAGCTCTCTGAGGGTCTCTTGTGGTATTTCTTGCTATATTTGCTCCAATTGTCGGGCTAGGTCATCAACATTCCCTCTTTAATGCAGTCGCTTTCCCATCATATCTCAAACATGCTCGATTTGATAGTAATCTGGCTATCTGGATGGCCAAGAAAGTGTTTGACAAGCTGTACGACAGTTCATAGCAACACGTGCGGTATGTGGTCAGGCATTATGTTGCTGAAAAATAAGGTGAGGGTACGGAAAAAAGAACGGTAGCAAAACAGGTCTCAGAATGTCGTCGACGTACCGCTGTGCTGTAAGTGTGCCTCTAATGACGACCAAAGAGGTACGGCTATCAAGGAACAGGGCACCACAGACCATAACTCCTGGTTGAGGGCCTGTGTGGCGTGCCTTAGTGAAAGCAGGATCGACAAGCTGACATGGGCGTCTGCAGACTCGTCTTCGATGATAGTCAGGACACAGTTGGTAGCGGGATTTGTCGCTTAACACTATACGTCCCCAGTCAGCATCATCCCAACCTGATCGAGCCGAACACTACTGTAATCTGGCTCGACAGTGTGCAGGCATGAGTGGCAGGTGGCGTAGCGGTCGGTACGAGTCGTCTGTGAATGGTCATGGTCCTCCCTATCTGCTGAGACCCTAGGTCAGCCACTACCATCATGATGCTGAAATTTGCCACATTGTCCTCCCATTCTTGCCAGCATCTTCCTTTCAAAATCTGAAAGTTGCTCGTAGTGACCTCGAATCCTGCAACGAGGCATTTTTTCAGTCGTTGAAAGGTATCCTCAAACCCAATGCAACAGAAAATTTGACCATTAGATTGAGAATCGCTTCTTTTATATACTTGCTGAGTGCGCAGTTCCGATGCGCTGTAGCTCCCACTATTCTTTCATTGGACACCAAATTTTAATCATTTGCAAGTTCTGTCTAAATGTCTTTGCATACGAAATTTCATTACAATCGGGCAACTCTTTCTTGGTGCGTCGTTTTTTTTTTTTATTTTTTTTATAGAGTTTATATTTCAGCAACCAGCAAAATCTTATTCACCTGTTTTAATTAATTTAACCTTGAATTGAAGTCATTTTCTTACTGAATGATTTTAACAAAATGGCTTTGGAAAATTAAATATGAAAAACAAACTCTATAACTTTATTTAATACTTAAAGAACCTCTAATACCCAGTATTAAAATATTAATCATGGAATAAAATGACTATGATGAAGGAAAGAGAAAACAAGGCATACTTGAAAATTAGCATCTATCATATTATATGTTTAATAAATCCAACAATTCTTTGTTAATAATTCTAATTGATGTTTTATTTAATTTTACATAATCTCCAATAAAAAAGTTTTTTTTTCATTCGAAATTCGTAAAGAATGTATACTACATTTTTTGTACCCTCCCCCGTCTTTAGAATTTTTCTTTTCCTTAGGTATGCGATGAATATTATTTATTCTACAAGGACATATCATGAAAAAATGGATTAGTACTTACTACACTGAGTAGAAATAATCTGAGGTAGCTGAAAAATCTTCGAAAAAAAAGGGTCCACAGTAGCGTAGTCGTAGTTTTGAGTTCTAATGCCCCTAAACCCCACCGGGTAGGGAGACCGAAACATAATAAATCTAGTCGATATTCCACGTCATTCCGTTAGCATGGTGTGGAAGTTTGGAGATGGATGTGCCAGCTCAGGTGTCGTCATCATCACTTGACTGTGGCTCAAAATTACAAGATCCTTTGACAATAGCCCTCGTGTTGAATCTCAGTGTGATGTTAATAAACAATGAAATTACTTGAGAAGGAAAAAAAGAGTTTAACTTGTGATGAGTTTGAATTATTCTCACTTTATTTAAAATTAAAAGCAATGGAAGTTATACTTTAACATAAGATATTTGTACACTAAAGTATTCATTTATACAAAGAATATCCAATTCATATACATAAGTAGTTTTATAACGAAAAGCTGCTTTTACATTTGTAACTTATGCACTTGCCTTTAGGTACGTCTTGCATGACATTCACTACAATAGCAACTTAAAAATTTGGAACAGTACTTATAAACTTAACTTTCAATACAATGAAAATAATTATAATTTCTAAATTTGAAGGTTATAAAATTTAAAATTTTTAAAAATTTTATGATTCACATCCCCCCCTCTTCAGCTTCTGATACAAATACAATATAATATCTGAAATTTCCCAAAGTTATTAGAAAATAATTAAGTTTACTTTATAGGAAACTACTTCATTTTAAAATGTGCAAAATGTCAGCACTATGGATAAAGTAGGAAAGAATCCTATAATACTGCATTTTAATGAAAACTCAAATACGGATATTTTAATCCGTATGTTTGCATGTATGTTGCACGAATGTTAACAACTTTAAAATTCAATTTTTGAACGTTATATGCATCTAATTCTTTTTAATTATAAATTTATGGAATCAGCAAAGTGCCATTTAGTTTTTACTGCAAAACCAAAAAAACAGGAAACATGACCATTTTAAAGACTTAGTTACCCTAGAATAATTATATAGAATATTTTAGAATGTACAAAATGCTTTTATTTTTAATATGCATAAAAATTCCTTATATCTCAATTAAAATGCTGAGTACAGATTGTTTCAAATTGTGTTCAATTAAACTCTTTCCAAATAAAATTTTAAATAATAATAAAAATATTCGTTAATTGTCATTTCTAACAAAATGTTTCATGAACATTTATAAGAATTTAGTTTCCAATGGTATTAATTTATAATATGTATGTTTTTCAAACCCAAAAAGAGAAGAGACATTTTATATGAATAAACATGAAATTTCATTGATTGTTTGATAATCATTTGATGTGGAAGTAAGGATTTACATTTTTCGTTCAGATTTCATTTTTTATTATGAATAGAACGTTATGAAAATAAGAGCTACTACCATTTAAATAATAATAAAGTATATGAAATAAATAAATTATATATATATATATATATATATATATAATTTATATATATTCTTTATTTTGAATCATGCGCTTTGAATCACATTCATGAATAATTATGTGTCCTTTTATCATTCGTTTTTAACAGAAAACATATGCTAAAAACGAAAATATATTTCATAATCATTTCTTCAGATAAGATCTCATTTCTAAATTTGTGTTTCGTAGAATGAAAATAATCCACATAAAAGTCTGTTCGAGATCATCTGCAGTAAGAAAATAAAATTGATATAAGTATCTGATCTGTTATAAATATTAAAACAAAATAAACTAATAACAATTAAGCAATTTACTAATGAAATATATTAATATTATTTATATATTATTATGAGATAATTGCGTATGGTATAATTTGCTAAATTGAATCGAAGCGGCCGTACTGAAAATGAAATTCATATTTAATAGCAAGATGCATTTTAAAACTAATTTTCTTCCTTACTTATTTTCATTTTTAATTATGTACTGTACTATTTTAACAAAAACATAATTTATGAAGAAATACGAGATACTTAGAGATTAATGTATTTATATAATGGGAATTTCTATATGGCTTCTTGTATTATCCATTTATATTTATGGATTGATAATGAATGTACATTTAAAATAATTTCGTTAGTTAAAAACCAATTGTGGCCGCGGACTCGCGGCTGGAGATTTTCGTCGAGTCACGGGTTCAAGCTTCGATGCCACTAAAGACTCGCCGTGTAGCCGAAGCTGGTGAACGCTAAATCTGTCGTGGCTCAAAGTCCTCCTTTCGGAGTGGTATGGAAGTTAGGAGAGGGAGTTGCCAGTTCAGGTGTTAACCTTGTCATTTGTGCAAGGTACAAAATTACTAGGTCTGTCACCAATAGCTCTTGTGCTGCGTCTAGTGCGTCGTTAATAAATCGAAATTAAAAAAAAAATGGAAAAAGCAAAGAAATTCTTCAGTGTTTTGCAAATTTTTCTAAGAATGTGATTGATAATATATTTTAATGGCGCGTAAGTCAGATAACTAAGTTAATGGCGCATGTAGCCATGGTGGGCCAAACAAGGTAAAGCCATGATCTAGACGTGTGAAAAAATTTAGAAAAGATAAAAAAAAAAGGTTGACTAGAAATAGGGTCGAAAATAGAGAAGCGATCTCCAGGGTATCCCTAGAAAACTTCACCCATGTTTACCAAAGACTATAAAACTCATGGTAAAGAAAAAGTTCACAAGGGCGCGTAGGGGTGATGATGCCCATACCTACCCAAAAAAGGCAAGGTCTTGAGGTCCATCAACCAGGAGGACTGGTCCCTTGATATAATTCCTAGGAATAGGGTACTCGGCAATATTTCAAACCAGAGTTCATTTTAGTTGCCTCTCACTATATACATGAACGACATTGGGACTATTCTTTCACACTCGCTTCTTGAACTAATTCCTTGTCTCATTTCGAATTTATTGTGAAATAATTTTAGATGAACTGTCAACACATAAAATTTAAAGCTGTTTTAGAAGAAAAAAGGGAAGGCTATTAAAATTTTGTGCGTTGTGAATAATATTTAATTTTTTAAAAATGAAAAAAAAAATGTACACAGGCTATAAATGAAATGTTCACTAAACGCAGAAAAATTGAAATAAATTTCGAAATAATATTTTTTCCCTCTGAATTTAATAAGTTTGCATCCAATGAATGTAACATGACAGTATAAAATCTGATAGAAAATAAAAAAAAATCATATATACTCAAACTTAAATCTATAATATTTTACTTTTTTGTTAATTAAGAGTATTTCTGATTCAAATTTTACAGCCTTTAAATTTAAGGTTGTATCATTTATAAATGAATCAATAAGGATCACACCACAAATTTTATGTTCAATGACAGACATTGCAAATTCTACTTTTGCTCCAAATCTTTGCCTAAATATATACATTGTGTATTATGTTAATATTTAAGGTAATACATTCTGTTGATAAGGAATTAAGTAATATCCAGAAATAAAAACTTTATATCTAATTTCACTCTTTAATAAACTTGAAATCGTTCTTTTACTATAGATCAATTTCATAAGCCGAAATTTCGTATTTAAGTACGAAAACTAGCTAATGAATCAAAGCTTAGTAGTAAATATAAAGTCTTTGAGGGTCTTACCTTCTTTAGGTAGGTACGGGAATCATGATCCAGACACAGATATTTTTCCTTCTCAGGAGTGACGGGTCACACTCCCCCAAGATACTCTAGAAATAATTTTTTTTTTTTTGACCCTCCTTATAAACAAACTTTTATTTATTTAATTTTTTCAATTTTTTAAGAATCTGGATACTGTTAAACTTTTTTTGGTTATAGCCATATGTGATTTTGTTCCATTAAACTCCACATCACTCACTCACCCGAAATATAAAAGTTATATAAGTGCAAAGTGAAGATAATATTCTCTATGTATAGTAGAAAAAAATGCAAATGATCATGTATTGTATTATGTTGTATAAATAATTGACCATCTTGGAAATAAGTATGTTATATTTTGAAATCTGAGTTCTTTTTCTATCTTTGTTTCCTTTCTAGAATAATCAAATTATCCATATTTTAAGGGGACTCGATACCCTTGAATCAATTTTTATTATTAATGCACTTAAAAATTTGGTTTTATCGAGCTATGTAGTGTTTCTATTCAAGAAAAGGATTTTACATGAAAATTTGCAATACATTGTTAATACAATTTTAAAAATTTAAATTTTTTGTAAAAATTTAAAAAAATTCAAAATCGTACGCCTCCTTTATTTGTTAATTTTTTACTAAAAATTTTTTGTAATATTCTCAAAGATATTTTAAACAAATTCAGGGATCAATTTTGTAATAACTTATTAAGTTTTGGAGGAAAAAAAAATATTGATCGAGATGCTAAAATTCACCAGAAACACAGATATCTCTTACATTATTATTTTATTTTAAAAAAAGTGTACATTTCTTTGTAAAATAGATCCTTAATTTTGTTACATTTATTATATATAACACTCAGAAAAAAAATGGAAGTGATTGATTAATTCGTCTTTTTAATGTGCCCTTCTGATAAATAAGAAGTTAATTTCTTTATGGTAGTTTCTTTCAAAGTTGTATAACCTTTCCCATCTAATGAGATGCCTCGAGCTCTCGATTCCTTCGCATCATTTCGTAAAGCAATGCCTAATCTTTTACTCACACGGTTTATGCAATCCTCTTTTCTTATTTTAACACTATCTCCATAGATATTTATTTCAGACAAGTAATTGAAAGTTTTACAATCTCCATCAGATAATAATGTAGAATATCGAAATCCCAATGATTGCGATCTTTCCCACAGTATCAATGCTACGTCCATTTCCATCGAACAGGAAGAACTGGTGTGTGTGTGATTGATATCACACTCATTTTTATGCCCTTCAAACCAAGTATCATATTCTGCACTTGACTTTCTAAGTTCTCTTTTTGCTATGGAAGGATGTCGACATACTTTGCACATAACTTCAAAGTCAATGGCATAGCTAGTAAGTATATCGATGACACAACCAATGCCAATTAAAGATGTATGGCCTCATGTCAACCAACTACCATCGAAAGAAACACTTATGTCGACAAATGGGACATCAGCAGGTACTTCATATGCATTTCGTACTTTAGAATGTACTTCTTTTAGCATAGTCTTTGCAGCATCACCATAGGCTTTGTGAAGAAGTTTAGTACATTTGCTGTATGTTCTCGATGAAAAAGGCAAGATATTTGTGTCCATACAAAATTTCTCACTGGCTGAATAACCTTTCTTATTGTTGCAGAATGCTTGTGTATAGCGTAAATTGATATCAGAAACAGTATTTGTCTGCCTTTCATTCGATGTTTCTATAGCAAAAACTTTAGAAGTACAAGAACTGAAAATTAAATTTAAAGTATAGGAAAATTCTAACTTTTTCCCTCGTTCTAGCTTTAAAGTTTTTTTGTCTCATTCCGAGTATTTCAGTTTGTCAAACAGTTTACTGATTTGAACAAAGTTCACAAATAAGAAATTTTCAGTATCGGAACAATCAGTCTTTTCAACATTTAATAACTGTTCAATTCTGATAGTAGGAACAGCAAATATTTCTTCAGTAGTATCAGCTTTATTATCAGCATCACTACACCAACGCTTACAGTTCATTTGCTTTGAATGACAACGCCGATTTAGATCAGGCATTTTTTATCTTCAATTCTCAAAAAAATAAACTCCAAAAACTTCAACAGATTCAGCACAAACAATAATGAAAGAAAGTCTTGATAAAGATTTTTTTTTCCTCAATATAAAATGTGTTTATAATTAGATCGATGTCTACACTACAATTAAAGTACGATATATCAACAACAAATCGCTTGTATTAAAAGTTGCAGTCACAAAAAAAGAACGCTAAAATGTTACATTTGTGATTAAAACGAAACAAAATTAAGTTTAGAAAAGTATTGATAAAAAAATAATATAAAATTACTGACATCTCTAAAAAAGTGGAGTGGTCAAATTACAAAGATTTTTCTTGTTTACATTTTTCAATTTCATTTGTTTTAAGCTTCTAGTGGTCGTACATACAAAAGTAATACATCATTTAAAAAAATTGATTATTTGGTCATTTTTGGGGTACCAAGTCCCCTTAATCTTAAAATTTATTTACTTCTTTTATTTCACTATCGATATATTTTCTTTTACTTTTGAAGAGCACGAATGGTAGTGAAATTACATAAAATATATAAAAATAAGTGACATCGTTTTGTTATATATCAGAATAATAAACTATGCAAATTTTATAAAGTAAAATTTCTTTGAATTAATTAATGCTCATGAGTTTATTAATCCTTTTCCCAAGCTCTGAAGAATGAGACAAGCCGGGTTGACTGAAATACAACTTAGTAACCGCTTGATTCCTGGTTGGAGTCCACAGAAGATCGCGATTGCTTAGTATAATAGGAGCTCTTCATGAATTATGTGGAAGTTTTAAGAATGAGATTCCAATTCCAGTGATGTGCTAATCATTCGATAGCGTCTCATAATTGCGATATCCGTTGTCAAGGCTGGCTGTGAATTGAGACGTTAAGGTAATTGAACCAAACACAGAAAGTAGTTTCGAAACAGAAGATTTCAGGAGGCAATGAAATTGTATTTGTTTCTTGAGTATTAAATAAAAGTATCCCCAACATACATAGTTATTTTTCTCTAGGATATGGAAAATGGTACCTCAACAAAACGACATTCATATTTACTAAACTGAGACCCTTTAAAAAAACCTAACATTACAGCACCAGATTTAAACTGCTAAAGAGTAATTAATAAAATGAGAAATGGTTATTGAATGACCTGCAAAACAGAAAGGATCTCATGGATTTCAAGTTATTTTCTTAGTAGAATATGAATAATGAATAATTTGTGTCTGTTCAAATTATAATCCACCAGATCCTTTGATAATGCATGAATTAATTTCTATTCCATTAATTAGTATTGATGAGAATTCAGTCGTAGTTGAAAATAAATACTTTTTTTTTGTTTACATAACTGTATAAAACTATTTTTTTATTACATAACTGCAAAAATATTGCAATTTTAAATCCTTAAAAATAATACTAATTAATGATTTTACTGTACTTTAATTTAATATTGATTAATATACTTTATTTTAAGAAAACATTTTTTTCTTTAATATTAATCAACAAATATTTGCTTACTCCACAGATTGGAGAATATATTTCATGATGTTTAAATGTTATCAAAGATATTATGAATCGCTCCCAGTACTTCTAAATTTGTTCTCATGTATAAAGAGAAAACTTAAAAGAGAGTTTGAATTTCCACCATTCATTTCATTAATCTAAAAATTTACACATTTTGTTTAAAAAATTAACACATTTGAGAAAGAAGTAATATCAGTAGGGATTTTAAATGTACACTAGTTCATACAAAAATACTTATCAGCTTTTTTTGCGGATTGATACAAAGTTGAGACCTTTTAAATGTGTATAGCATTAAATCAACAGTAGAGCTCCGATTCCTAAGAAAACCAATCAATTAAATAATTAGAGCTTCAGTGTATTGAGTATTAAAATTATTTGCTTCAAAGTTTTCACAGCATGTGGTTTGAAAATTTAATAAATTAAGTACCAGCTCATGTATCGTCTTTCTCATCGAAATAACTCATGACTCTATGCTACTAATTCATCGCTATTAACAAGTTTTGTGTCCATAATGTAACGTTAAAAGCACTGAAAATTTTTTAATATGACGTATAGAAAAATAAACAAGAGGTTACAGTGCTAGAATAAAATTTAATGGAAAAATAATTTTGAGCATATGATCTAAAGTATTATTTTTTAAAATTTATTCATTAAAACAAATAAATATAATTCCATATTTTACTGATAGCAATTATTTAGAAAACACATTTAGTAATGAATTCAGAAGGTTCATGTTTTCATTACATTCCGCAAAGAATCGTATGGAAACCTTTATTTATCAATGTATTCTTCAAAATACTCTCAAGACCACATTCCCCTAAAATCTCTTCAAACCTTTGTAAAAAGTACTGAAAACTGAGGGCAAATCAAGTCGGTATGTCAAAAAGTTTCTCTTTTACTTTTTCTGAACATTAAAATGCGATTGAATAAAAATTGCGTTACTTCAGGAAATCCTGGTGGGATGCAGTATACATGAACATAAAATGGAACCATATGATATTCGATGTTTCGAAACCAACAAAAAATGCGTTTTAAAAAAATAAAAATAACTTATACTGGCTCAGTGAAAAGAGGAAATATTTAGTTTAAATTGAGAGTCCAAAATAGCATGCATAAAAAGCATATATTCAATTTCCGCTCTCTGCTTTCTATTACATTTTTACTGACTACATTATTGACCCCGAATAAATAAAAATCCAGAATACAGCTTCCAAAATAAAAACTAAATAAAAATGTTTTTCTGTGCATTTCTGCAATATTTCTAAAATTCCAGAAAATAGAGTTGATACCATATGATAAAGTTTTAAATGAATAATGATGAGTTATTTTAATTTTCCTCTACTTTCTTAAGTTACGTATGCTACATTCTTAAAATGACTTTAAATAAAATAATGGCTCAGTTTAATGCATTATCTGTATTTATTTATTGTGTTCTTATTCTTGTAAGCAAAAATTAATATTCATAAGAAAAATAATAATTGATCATGAACATGAATTAAAAAAAAAAAAAGAATCAGAATTTTTTTATTAATATAAAATTTATCATTTTATCAATTCCCAATATCTGGAATTGATGAATAAGAAATAGCAAATGTCAAGAAAATCATTCCTTGATTATACGTTGGGTTTATTATTTAAGATATGTATTATATATTTATATATACATGAGTACTCGCACACATACACTCAATATATATATATATATATATATATATATATATATATATGAATACATATCAGAAAGTAGATTACGTTTTCGTCTGTGTCCGCTAGGGGCGGGGCTAGCGCGGCCATCTTGGGGTCAGAGCGTTGCGCAGCTCAGTGGGCATCTAGCCGTGCTAGTGAGAGGTTCGTGCTGTGCTCTGTTCAGATACTGTGACGGTTTAAAATGTCTGCGTTAATTGAAAATCCCGCGAGGTGCGAGGTGCATGCAGTAATAAAGTTTCTGACTGCAAAAAACTGTAAACCGATAGAAATCTATCGGCAGCTTTGTGAAGTGTATGGGGACAACATTATCACTGAAGGTGGAGTGCGTCAGTGGGTCATAAGATTTAAAAATGGCCGAACCAATGTTCACGACGAAGATCGAAGTGGGAGACCCAGCATAGTGACTGCCGAACTTGTCGAAAAAGTCGATGCTAAAGTCCGTGAAAATCGAAATTTCACAATAACGGAACTTTCTTTGAGTTTTCCACAAATTTCGCGAAGTTTGTTGCACGAAATCATCAGCGAAAAGCTTGGTTACCACAAGTTTTGTGCAAGATGGATTCCAAAAATCTTGACAGAGGACCAAAAAAATCAGCGAATGGCTGCAGCGTTGAACTTTTTGGACGCTTACCATAAGGATGGTGACTCTTTACTCGATCGCATCGTTACTGGGGACGAAACATGGGTGAAACACGTGAACTGTGAAACGAAATTGCAATCAATGCAGTGGGGGCACACAAGTTCTCCCCAAAAACCCAAGAAATGCATGCAAACAATGTCGGCAAGGAAGATGATGGCGACTGTTTTTTGGGACAGAAAAGGTGTGATTTTGGTGGACTTCCTGGAAAGAGGCACTACAATAAGCTCTCAAAGGTATTGCCAAACTCTCCAAAAACTCAGAAGAGCAATTCAAAACAAGCGCAGAGGAATGTTGAGCTCTAAGATCTTGTTGATTCACGACAACGCCCGGCCCCACACGGCAAATGTCACTCGTAAAGTTCTTGAATCTTTTAAGTGGGAGTTGTTTCCTCATCCGCCGTACAGTCCTGACCTGGCACCGAGCGACTTCCACCTATTCCCAGCAATGAAGAAGTGGCTGGCTATGCAGCGTTTTGATGACGACGCACAGCTGCAAGAAGAGGTAACGAAGTGGTTGAAGGCGCAGGCGGCCGAATTTTTCGACGAAGGAATTTCCAAGCTCGTACATCGCTACGATAAATGCCTTAATTTGAATGGTGACTATGTAGAAAAGTAGTATTTGAGTGTGGCTTTCATCTGTGTATAATAAAATTTGTTTCCTATAATTTGTTTATTTTTTATTCCAAAACGTAATATACTTTCTGGATAGCCCTCGTATATATATATATATATATATACATATATATACATATATACATATATATACATATATATATATATATATATATATATATATATATATATACTACAACATTTATATTTTGTAGGAAAAGAAAATTTGCAGTGCTTTTATCAATCAACGAGGGAAAGCTTAATCAATGACATATTAACCTTGGCAGCCGTTTTAGCGACTTTGCGAGAAACTTGGTGATTTTGACAAAAAAATAGATATTTCAAGATAGAGCTGGAGTCTACTTGATACCTCAACTGGGAAGTAAGTTACGGAAATCTCCTGATTTTTCCTTGTGACGCCAAAGGTGGCCGGAGCGCTTATAAATATCGAAGAGTTGCGAAGACGGAGTGATCGAACGGGAAATCGACTGGAAGCAGTTGGCTTCCCGAAATCGATAGCGTAAACTGGAGAATTTGTGGAAGCTGCCTGAGTTAGGCATGGGAGTCTGCCTTAGAAAGGCAGAGTATTACGGTAGAGATTTTTCCATAGTACGAACTAGTAAGCTGGTCAGCTACACGTTGCTGATATAATAGTGACTGACATTACAAGTGCTGTTTTTGTTCCTGTACCTGTTTCGCTAATCTGTAAAAAATAATTGCTTGTATTTGTGAGATTATTTTGTTCAAGTATCACTACCTGTGTGTCGTCCTGTCCAGAACAATTTTGGAATAAGTGTCATTAATCACCATCCTCTTTGAAGGACTTGATTTTCCTATGAATATACACCTACGCTCGACTGAATTTTTGTAACGATATATATATATATGATATGTCATGAAAAAATTGAAAAAATCTGACAACAATCATTATTGAATCAAGGAATAAAATATTAAGAAAGTTTTAAAATTGGTGCGAAAATATTAAAAAAGTATATTTGGAATATAGGAAAAATATAGTACAAATATTTTTAAAAGCATAACCCTCGGACAAAAGAGTAAGAAAAAAAAATGCTCTGCAACACAACTCAGTAAGAAATAAAATACCTGAAAGTAGACTAAACTTGTAAAAACAGGAAGAAGATAAAATTCAAATCGAAGGTATGAAAATAATTAAAAAAGAAAGAAATACCATAAAGAAAATGAAATACAACATTTATAAATTATAAGCCTGACTTTTGACATATTAGCGAGTTAAACTGGTTTTTCAGTACAAGAAGTCCTGGCACCAAAATGTTATAAGCCAATATAGATATTCCATAAATTCAAAAAAGTAGATTTATATATATACACATAGTTATTAAGTATATCATTTCCATAATTAATTACAACTCCTTTAGAGTGTTGAGAATAGTCAGGAATGTTTTTCCACTAAAATAATAATACGTTGTTCTCAAAGTAAATTGGTGTTAATATTAATTCAAAATTATTATTAAATCAAAAAATTTTATCACCAAATTATTATAACATTAATAATAAGTTTAGGGTTTCTTTCTCTAATACTTCGGATTTAAATATTATTCTTGATAGCAAAAGATTGCAAAAAAAAATATACAAATTAAAAATAATACACATGAGGGTAGTTAAATAAGTTCAGGAAAAATAATTCAAGAGATATCGCTTGTAGCATTGAAAATGGTTAGTTTTTGGTAAGCACCACTACTCACTGGATAGCTGTCTACTTGTAGGTTACTTCCATCGAATAGTTTCATTTTTTTGTCGATTCAAGCAGGAAACTTGTGTTTATTTAAAAAACGGGAAAAAATGTGTGAGTTTTGAGCGGTGATTAAACTCTTCTAGATAAAAGTCTTAATACCGAAAGAGATCAAAACAGATTTATATGAAGTTAATGGATCCTGTGTCTGTACTGTTTACTTTTGGATACATGAGTTTAAACGTGGCTGCACATCCACTAAAGATGAACGTCGTTCGGGACTTCCAGTAAAAGTGTCTACTCCCGGTATGATTGAAAACCAAGCGATATGATTTTGAATGTTTGATGAATCAAAGAGCGCGAAATAGTTGAAGCCATTGGCATATCGCAAAGTACAGCATTTACGATGTAACACAAAAAAAACAAACTTGAAAAAAATCTCAACGTGATGGATCTTGTAACTCTCAATAGAAAAAAAATCACAATCGCGTGGATTTTTGATGGACAAATTCATGGAATTAAGGTTCCATTTATTACACATCCACAGTATTCAAAGGATTTGGCCCCAAGCAATCTTTTACTTTAAAACTTAAGAAAACGATTCGACGACAAATGTTTGCATCGAAAGAAGAGGTCATTGCCCAAATATATGTCTATTTTTAGGAAATTCCAAAACTTTACTTTTAGATGGCTTAAAAAGTTAGAGAAATGGTTAAAAAAGTGTATAGAGCTAAAAAGAAAATTATATTCGAACACATAAGAATCTACCAAAATCTAAAAAAGTAAATAGTTTTCTATTTCTTTCTAAGGACTTATTGAACGCCTCTAGTATATATATATATATGTGTGTGTGTGTGTGTGTGCACTCATATATACACTCATTACCATAAAATTTTGTGCACCAAGAAAGAGTGGTCAGAAAAAAAAATTCTTGCAGCCGTAAGTGCAACGTTGATAAACGTGATTTCAAAATCAAAGCAGAGGGATCATTTACTGTAGAAAAGATTACAAATGATTGAAGGTTTTAGTACCGTGTTTGTTCACCTCTAGCATGAATGTATGATGTTACACGGTCGGCATTGAGGCATGCAAGTTCCATATGACATCCTGCGCCATTTTATTCCAAAGTTGCGCTAAACGAACCTTTAATTCGACCAAAAAGTAGGCTGCCCTACTACCGACCTAAATGATCTCAGATATACTCTATCGGTGACAAATCTGGGTATCTAGCAGGCCAGGGAAGGGTGGAAATACAGCGGATGCAGTCCTGTGAAACTGAGGCGACGGTGAGTGAGTGTCAATAGCAGTACACTTAATGGGTACCGCGATAGCAAAAGTCCTTCAGCCAGAAGCTATCGATTATATAGAGTGACACAGAGGCCTGTAATGAAGTACCTGCTTGTGTATGGATGGTGTACAATGAGGCAGTTGGTGCTATACGTGCGTGTCGTATGATGTAACGGTCTTCTTGACTATTAGTCTGTTGATGGTATCCTGAGCCTGGTCGACGTGTAACAGACATCCCTCTTGTCCACTAGTCCCAACACCTCCTCATAGTGAAGTCAAAACGGCCTAGGTCTCGAGCCACTCGCACAGGTTTAAATACACTCAAACAAGTTCTGCTTACCTGTTTTATAACCTAAGGAGAGCGAAGTTCAAATCCCTCTGGTGGTATTACGCGATGCGCAATCACTCACGCTACTCCCTCTATTACACACAATACTCCCTCTATTACTACTTGGTGCGCAAATTTTATGACAATGAGTATATATTTATATGTAAAATTTTAAAAATATTAACTTAATTTACGGTATTTGTAGTAATAAGATAAGCAAATAATAAAATATGCAAGATAAATAATAATGTACAATTTTATATTAACTACAAATTTGTTTTTTTGCAAAATTTAAAACTATATTTATTTATTGAAATGTAAAATATGTGAATATAAATATATTGGACAAACATGCAATAACATTAATATATGTATTAATTAACATAGGCAGGATACTAATAACTTCAGGAATAATAAAGCTGTAATAAAATTGAAATTCTTCACTTGTTTTCACATAAATTTGAAAGCATTGAGTTAACTATTATTAAGATTTCACATAATTACAGATGAAAAATATGATTTGAAATTTATTATATTAGAACATAACTTACTTTATACATATATGGACTTAATACTCCGATATTCAATAAAAATAAAATTAAAATTCTGAAACAAGATATTAACAATAAATATTTTATTTGGAAATGTAGTTACAATGCGCTTATTGTTTCCAATAATGTCTAACATAAAAGAAAAAAAATTTGGAAGAAATAAGTGATTAACTCATTAAAATACAATAATGAGTTATTTAAATATTTTAATTTTATGTTTAAAGATAGCATTAAGACTTTATACTTTAAATATTCTGGAAAAAATTACAAGAGGAATTCCTTATGTGTTATATTTATAAAATCCTCATTAATTATGCAATTATTTGTTGAGAACGATTAGCTAATATGAATAATAAACATCTGATTAAGCTAATAAACCTTTTATTAAAATTAATAATAGTGATAGATTAATAAGTAATAGAATTAAAGCCTTACAAAACAATAGGTTGTACAACTATTATATTTAAATTTCCACACATTTTTACTCCTAAATCTCTAAAAATGTCTAGATACTTTAAAATGGTAAGTAATGTTTTCGATGCTTATATAACTGAGGTAGGCAAATGTTACAAAATTCTATAGATAATTTGGATAAGATTCTTAGCATCAAAAATAGTTGTGAAATTATTAATTATACAAAGGATAAAAAGATTTACAATGTTTGTAGCTATGACTTTGAAGATTCATTTAATTCCATTAAAATTAAGGATTTAATGAAAGCTATTTTATTTAATATTAAAGATTTAAAAATTAATTAAAAGTAATTCTATTACTTATGAGAAATTTTAATTTCCTATTAATCTAGTCTTAAGAGAAAATTATATTAGTTAAGAAAGTAAGAAAGAATTATAAGCATACTAAAGGTTATATACCTCAAGGTGGTCCTGCTCGTAATAGTCTTGCTATTATATATTTTCATTTGTATGAATATGATTTTTAGAAAACATTAAATTCAATCTATTTGATGCAATGATGATCTTATAACTTTTCTTATTAATCTTAATCCAGAATTTAAATTACATTCATCATTTTATCCTTTTTTCTTAAATTTGTTTAAAACTAATATTAACTCTAATGAAACAGATTTTTTTAAATGTTAATTTAAAAATTAAACATAATATGATTTTTGGTAAAATATATGAG
The DNA here is from genome assembly GCA_019974015.1 of Nephila pilipes. Taxonomy (NCBI): domain Eukaryota; kingdom Metazoa; phylum Arthropoda; class Arachnida; order Araneae; family Nephilidae; genus Nephila; species Nephila pilipes. The sequence continues at coordinate 183,337 of BMAW01003249.1, forward strand.
AAGAGTGATAATTATTGATTCCCTTAAGATAAAGTTCTTTTCTTTGATATTGATTTAGCTTAAATATTAATAAAAACATTGTATATAATGTTTCAAATATCAAATTAGTAAATATTTCTGTAAATGTTCAGAGTGATTTAATTTCTTTTTACTTGATCTAAAGCTTATTAATTTTAAGTCATAATTATTTTTTAAAATTGGAAACTATAAAATTGGTAAATTTTTAATTTCATTTATTTGTGCATTTTAGGGTTATAATTCCAAGGATATTCTTTTTTCATTACAAAAAAAAAGTTCTTTTATTTTGGTTAAAGTTAAATTTAAATTTTTAAATTTTTTAAATTATTTTTATTTTTAGAGCCTTATTTTTTTAAAATTTTTACAGTTTTTTTAAAAGTTTCTTAATTTTTTTAATTTAATTACTTAAATTCCTGTTTATTTTTAATAATCTTTTAAATTTTCATTCATTTAATAATTTTGTGATTTTTTTAAAATTTTGTTACTTATGGGAATTAATTTATACATTTATTTATAAATTCATTTAATTTAATTTATTTGTTTACTATAATTTACTTATCTATTTTTTAAAATTTATTTTTATTAATTTATCTAGTTTTTTTTTTTTTTTTTTTTTTCATTTTATTATTTATAAGCTATTACCGAAAAAATTATTTTTTACATTTCATAATGAAATAGTTTGATGGATGACGTTACTTTACTTTGATTTTCGTGCATTTTTAAATTTCGTTTTTAATTATTTTTGTCTTTTAAGATTTCTTTTCATAAATTTTTAATTATATGAGAGTTTTTAATTGTAATTTTTAATTTAGCATCCAATGTAAACTATGCTATCTTTTGACTGTTCACGAATTCTCTCGAGAGTTTTCTGCTATCATTTTGGCAAAGTTTAAAAATTGTTTTTCTTGAAATTTAGTATGGTGTTTTGCTTCATGGCTATTTTTGACAATTTTTACTCCTTTTTAAAAATTTGTATGACTTGAAATGAAGCATTCAAGGGCTTATAATTCTAGAATAATTCAGCTTAAAAATCTAAAGCCTGATACATTAAATATTTTATTTTCCTATTTTCTGAATTTTCAAAAAATGCCTGGAATTTAAAAAAGCTTCAGAATTCGTAATTTTAAATCTCAGATATTAGGTTTATTTTTCATCATTCATATATATATATAATTTTTTAAAAAGTAATTAATTACTGTTATAAATTTGCTAAGTGTACTTTTTTTCTTCTTATTTTTTAAAAAAAATATTTAATTTAAATCTTTGATGGTAGATAGCAACTAATTGAAATTTCAAGTTCTTTTTATATGAATTTCTATTTTTATATTGAATTTAATTATCATAGTGCCAGTTTAGTACATATAAAAAAAATTTTAGGATATATTTCATTTATGATTTTGTTTACTTTTTCGTTTTAGTTAAAATTTAAATGTGGAAGTTTTTTATTATTATTTTTAGAATCAATCAATCATTGCATCTTTGAAGTACACAATGAGCTGATAAATGAATAATGATTATCAAATTGTACAGAAATGGACAGAACTTTCCGGTAAACCTTTTATATATATAGTATTTTTAGAGCAATGTATAAATGACCTGATTATCACGAATATTCAACTATTTGAAAATCTTTAACCATGAATAAGTGGAATGATTAAAACAATTATGATGGCTTATTCTTAAGTGTGAAATTTGCATCAAGTTTTTACCCTTCATTACAAATGAAGCGAAAATGATTTTTATAGGCATTTTCATTTGTTCCAATATAGGTTGTAAAATTCTAACTCAATTTGAATAGATAATGCAAAGGCTTAGAGATATAAATTATTTTTATTTTAGCTGAGAACAAATATTGCCAGCCAACAAGTATAGCCAGCTTACAACTCCAGTTATAGAATACCTTTCGGTTGTTTCAAAATTTCCTACAATATATTCAAACAGTAGTGTATTATTAATATTACCAAATGATACATAAGCAATTTTTTGCACATTCAGTAATTTTTAGTTATAATCGAATATGTAATTTTCGTACTTGATATTTAATATGTCATATGTATTTCAATAGTGTATCTGTTACTAATTTTTTGTTTTGAAATTTACTTGATTTTAATAAATAAAGTGTAAAATGTTTATATATAAAACTATGAATTATTCTAAATAAAACAAAGAAATAATAAATCGTTTTGTTTTATTTGGTTTTACTCAATGAGTTAAAAAACTCATCATAAAATACAAGTCAGCATGGAGCACAACAAACTAAGCTTATATTCTTAAGAAATTGAAAAATTATCATTGACTTTTAAATGGCATTATAAAACTTATGTAGCTAAAATGTTTTTGTGAGACAAATATTTTTCTTTGGTACCATGGACAGATATATTTCTGTTTAGTCAATTATCATAAAGGTGATCAAGATCGCTATGAAATCAGCGCATTTTGTACTTTCTTTTTGTAATGCATTAATCATCCTTATCTTTAGTTTGTTAGGAATTTTACATTAGAACAGAATGGAAATTTGAAGAAGTTTCCCTTCAGTTGTCGACCCTATCTGACAAAAGCTTTAACTAAGGAAGCTCGTCAATAATGTTTCTCATGTGTTGTTTAAGATGAAAGTTAACCCAAACTAATTGTTTTGTGAAGAGTATAGATTTATTTCATATAGTATATTATTTATAATTGTACATGGTTCAGGAATCAACCAGAATTCTTGTACGGAATACTCTAAATCTTCCTACAATGGTTCTTCAGTTATGAAAATTAAAACTTTAAAAATGTGTATATTTTTTTGCTTTCTTTCAGTTATATATATCTTTGTATAAAATTAAATTTGAGTCATAATATCAAAAGCGAAAGTGGAAGATCGTATACATATTAGAGAAATTCAATCTGTGTACGAAATTAGAATTTAAATGAGTGGAAAAACAAGAAATAGAGAGTAAAGCTTGTGTTTAAGAAATCACATTACTTCAAATTGAAATGAATTTCATTATTCTCAAGACCTAGAAAATATGCTTTTTTAAGCGACTTGTTTAAATAAAACTTTTAATCTTTAAGCAAGTTACAACCTACACAAGAATGTATAATTATTTGAAACGTACAAAGGGTATGAGCAAGGCAAAATAATACAATGAATAGTAAAAAGAAAATTAAATGAATTTCTAACAATAATTATTTTTATTAAACTCACGTAATTGTTTCAGATTTTTTGCTTTACAAACATACATTTAGTTGCAAAGGTCTAAAATTCCTTTGAATTTGCATTTTGGTTTAATATTATTTGATACATAATGTTCTGCAAGTAAAATGATCCACGTAATTTTGTCTGAAGCAGAAATTGTAAATATTTTGTAAAATTTATTCTACAAGATACTGATAAATTCTTACAGCGAAAGAAATCTTGGCTATATATATATCTATTGCTATGGTTTTAGATTAAACACAGTGTTCGAAAAGTCACAGAAATCTAATAAAGAACTAAAAATTCGCCAGAAAGACGCTGAAGGGGGATGTTAATATAACGTCGAATTTTTCAATAGTTTTTAATTTTAGCTTCCTACCGTTTTATAACAGTATCAGGATAGATAAGAAGATATGTCAAACGCGAATAATTGACAATGATATTATGGAAGAAAATTATCATAAGATTTGTTAAAACGAATACTTAGAATGAAAGTTTGAAAAATAAAGTAAGATTTTTTCTTATGTATATTTACGACAAAGAATAACTACAATTGATTTCAAAATAGAATAATGAGATTACACAATTTCTACATTAACTCTAACTTAAAATTAATACATACTTAAAATTATATTAACTCATTTCATTAAAGATTATTTAAATTTAATATATTAGAATTTACGCATACAAATTTATATTTGATTAACATAATGTGACATTATTCGCAGAATTAAAATTTCAAATAATTTTAACAGGTAGTAATTTTTTGTTTGCGCACGTGAAGTATTTCTTTTCCAGTTTTAAATATTTACACTTGAAAAAATTGAGTTAAAACTTTTGAAAAACAATTTCAATTCCATTTAAAAAATAAGAGTCATCCGAACCTACTTATCAATAAATAGGGGGAAATACTTGGATCCACATTTCAATTTTCAACCACGAGTTGAAATCACAGTTCTTACTGAAGAATTGACAAGTACCAAAAGTGTTGCCCCAACGATCTTACAAATTATTCAAACTTTCACAATATTTCGACTCTGCTACATACCAGAGAATAAACTAAAACACAACATTCTCGCACACACATACACACAACTACTAGAGAGAGTTGAAAAACGAAGAAAACAATTTTCTTTGAAGATTGGGTAAGTGTTCGTATCGGAAAAAATTTAAGCTGAATGACTAGGCCAATTTTTACTCCGAACGAAAAAAAGTAGATATACGTTTTGTTTGTTATAGCTTTGAGTGTGGCTTGGTAATTGAAGAACAGTAGTAAGTTTTAAAAGAAAAAAAAAACTTGCGGTACTCTTCTTGGAATAAATTCTTACACATTGACACAACATCGGAAGATATAAGTTTATGTTTCATGGCATAAGAGAAAAAAAATGGATCTTTCTGTGAAAATATAATTTTCTCTTAAGAATTACTTTTTACATTTAAACTGAATTATTAAGCCTATAATTCTTTAAAAGTAATTTTGAATTCAATTCATTATGGAACAGCTTTATTTTGCATATACAGCTCGGAATGTATATAGAGATAAAAAAAAAAACTTTTTTAACTAACTTTAACCAGTTTTTGAAAACTTTTGTTCCAATATAGGCTAACAAGAATGTATTAATATTGTTTCCAAAAGTAATGAACATAACTTGGACATTATAATCATTGTTCATATTTAATTCGATCGTATAGGCAACAATTTAATATCTCACTATCGAAAAATAAGTTCCATGAATTTCATTGCAGATTTCAAATAAAAAAGAAATCTTATAATGTATAACAATGTAATTCAACATCTTTTATAAAGTTCAAGATGATTTCAAATAGAAATTAATGAAATGTTTACTAAGTACTATAGCTACATTTTTTCACAATTAAAAGCTGCTACACCAATTTTAAAAACTATTTTAACTCTAAAAGTACTTTTTTCGAGCATTCTAGGCTCAATGCACGAACGTCGCCTTTTATAATAATTATAAGCTCAAGTTGAAATCAAAATAAATTTATTTGAATTTGATACTTAGGAGCTCTGAGTTAGATAAACATTTAGATAGAAAATGTTTGCTTAGAATGTTTTTATTTAATTTTAAAGGTCATTTGTGTTATTCCACATTTTTTAATAAATTTCAAGAAAATCTTTAGTTGAAATTAGTGATATGTTCACATGATATCTATTGTTACATTTTTTTGCTATTAAATGCAGCTCAAAGTGTGAAAAACCTTTAATACTAAAAGGTTTTTTTTTACCACATTTTTCTTAATGTATGTATAGTACTGTTTGGACTTTAAAAATAACTATAAGCTTAAATTCAAACCAAAATAATTTATTTACGAGCTATACTTATGAAATCTGATGTTATGAATATTTTTTATCTGAGATATTTAGATAAAAATAAAGGCTTATAATGTATTTATTGTTTTTTTTCTAGTATTTACAAGATTTTTTTTTTAAAATCCTCTTGCATTTCATTTCAGTAAACAAATAGTAACGCAAAGTTCCAAGCCTAAATTCTGATATGTTACCATAGCAACCACGCTTCGTTTTGTCTTGAAATATTAGGCTTAAAAACAAATTAATAGAAAATTTGCCTAAAAGCTTTCACTTATACTATCTTATATGTAGAATGCACGTTTTTCTATTGTTTCACTTTCTAAAATAAATCTTATCTTAAACAAAATCTTGAAACTGATCACTTAACTTAAATAAAAGCAAATTTGATTTGAGCAAAGGTAAAAAGCAAGTTTTTAAGATAAAAAGAAGAAAACGCAGGATTTCAAATTAAAACAAAGATAATTTCAAATATAAAAAGCGAGCTTTCAAATTAAAATGATAAAGCTAAAGCATGAGCCTTTTGATCTCTTTTGATATAATTAAATAATTTTAATTCGATTTTTTTAGAAATATTTTAATTTTTGTGTTCGATATTTTCTTCCAAATCCTCCCAAATAATCCTTCAGTCTTAATTCCTCTTATGAAATGAGACTCTAGAATTAAAAGCTTTCAAAATCTGATAAGTAAAAACAAAATTCTGAATAAAAAAAGAATTTTATAGAAAGCATATTTCTAAACAGAATTTATATCGCATAAGTTTCTGGATCAAACTAATCAGAGTACTTGAAGATTATTTTATATATAACGATAGCATTTATTTAATTGCAGCTTTCATTACAAAAATACCCCACTAAATATCTGAATCAAGACGAAGTTTAAAGCCTTGAAAAATTCTTTCTACTTTTTGCCTTGATTTAGTAGCAAAATATAGAAATATTTACTCAAATGAGATATGAAATGGAGAAAAAATAAGCATTTCTATTTTGAAAATTGAATTAAAAAGCGAAAGTGTTTAATTTTTTTTTCACTTTCTTAAGCACATATTGATAATTTCTCCGTTATTGAAACGTTAGTTCAGTTTGTTTTTAACACTTTTGAGGGATCTTGCAAATTTCGCTTTCAGTTATTGGTTAACTCTTATGACAATTGTTTTATCCTCTTATAACTCAATTAGAAAAAGTTGTTCTTATCCATACACTTAAATTATTAAATTTTATTATGTAGACAAAATGTTTCTATGTACATTTTCAATAATGTATCGAATGTTTTAAAAAATTCATCTTATACAATCTATAAATTTACCAAAAATGTTTGGATTATTTCTATGTGTAAGTTAAATTTAGAAAAAAAATTAATTCAAAAGATTTTGTTTTCATTACTATTATATGCATAAAGTACATATACAGGTAAAGAAATGTTATTTTGATTTTACGGTTTTGCGGTTTTGTAATTAAACAATTTACCAATTGCTCATTGTGAATGCTATGATCAATACCAAGTAATAAAAACCTTACCTGCCAAGCTTGCTCTTATAAATATAAGGATAGAAAAATGTGATTTCATTCTACTTTAAATTTTGCTTGACCTTCCACATCTTTGATTTTTTTGTTGAACGAATCTTCCAGTCTATTAACTCTCAAACATATTCCGTTGGTCCTGTGACTGGTGACAAAGAAAAATATTGAAAAGACGGAACATTATGTGGAGATTTGCGAGTTGCTTAAAACCTAGAATTTTATATCGGAAAATGGTCCAAAATAACATGCCGTAAAACATAACACGAATGAGTGTGCAGTGCTATGAATTTACTGTTGAGGTATTAAGAGTTGCGGGTTAGAGGATTAGCTGCAATCATCTATCGTAGGATATTGCACCTGCAAATATTCACTCTTAGAGTAATGGTGTCTAAACTTTACAAACGAAGTCTGAAAGACCTGGCCTGTCCTTATCTACCCTTTAATATGATCATCGGCTTCAATTCATGATATGAACCATAATAATTTAGGATGCCATCTGTACAAAATATTTCTATCAATTCTAAAGTTAAATATTTTTTTTTGTTTGTATCTTTTGTGCTTCAATCAATTTTTCAGCAATACTGTTTTAAGAATTTTTACAAAACCTTCTATTTGAGCTGCATATGGCTATCGACTCATGTTTTCCTTCATACATTTTAACTATTTAACACTAAGCATTGAAAATTATTTAAGTAATTCATAGTGAATTAATAGCCTTGTTCCAAGAAAACGGTTATTACGAGATAAATTATAAACGATATTAAATTATTATATATTCTTTCAGGTATCCTGTGGAGAGCAGAAACATACGGTATGACATAAGATAATTTTGATTGTAAATGAAACTGTCATCATTTGTATTTCATAGGATTAGGAAATCTGAGTACGATACTTTAAAATAACTAAATTGTTTTAAGTGCTTAGGTATTTCCTTTAGTAAAAGAGCATGCATTCCAGTTTAATAGACTCAAATAATTTTAATTGGAAAATTAATTCTTTGAATGAGTTAATTTAACTTTTAAAATCTTTCACATTTTAAAAAATAGAAAATTGTACATAAATTTAACTTCTACTGGAAAGATATTAATGATGGAATTATTAAAAATATTCATTAATCAAAATACGATTTCTCGTACTCTACTAAAATTCCCTTCTTTAATTTTTTAAGAAGAATTGTTTCGAAATAAAGTGCTTTTAACATTTTGATATGGGCTTATATATTTAATTAAATAATTTTCTAAGCATTCATAGGTTTCTAAAGGTATAGTATATTTATAATGAGCAAAAAAAAAGGCGTAACAATTAATAATACACAGCCTATCATGCAAATCAAATTATCTAACTAATGTTCAAGGTTTAAAATTTTGTTTCCCTTCGGTATATCTAAATTTCTGCCATAAACAGCATTGTTTAAGGTCGCATCAATTATCTCTATCAATACAAAATTTTGATCCGAATTTCAGCATTTTAAATTGACTCATAAAGCTACAAAACTAATGCTAAAAAGAAGTTCCATTAAAGAACGTTTCATGCATTCGTTTTTATGCTAGAAAGAAAAAAAACTGCTTGATGACTTTACAGGTACGTTATGTAGTCGGTATTGATCGTGTTTCCGAATATAAATATTCTAAAAATGTCATCTATGTACATTCATGTCGGACTAAGAAAAATAATAGTGAAATGTTTGACCACTGCAGTACATTGTTATTATTTTCCACGTTTTTAAAACACGAACATTTTCCAAATTTCGAGTAAATATGTCCTTTCTATTAAAATTTTATTTTCTTACATTTTATGTTTCAAAATTATATAAGATTTAAGATTGAATGTAAGCAAATTTAATGATCAGATAAAAAAATGTAGTTGCACAAAGTCTTCAAACAACATTTTTCCTTTTAATTTTTGCACACGAAACAAATAATTTTATTAAATATAAATCATATATAATAGTTAATAAATATATTTATATATTTTTATATAACTAATTTGCATAAGAGTCAACAGTTAATAATTAATTATGTGTTTAAAAGCAAGATCGGATGTTTTATTCTTTGCTCTACTGCCAAATGTAATGATCTTACCTATTGTTTCTTTACCTACCAAATAGCTATTCAAAGAATGTTAGTCCTCATATTACTTTTTCCTGATATATTACTGCTCAAGAATGCTTTACCGTTCAGCTGGGATATTGATTTTCATTGCTACGGGCTTTTTTAAAAAAAAAATTGACATGAGCATGGGATATATCTTTCTTTTTTTTTTTTCAAAATGAGAAAAACATAAAATAAAGTACAACGTTTCATACAAACTTTAGCCAATAATAAGGGCCTTTGAATATTTTATAGACACTTTGCTCATGAAGAATATCAGCAGATATTGGTGGGTGTCGGAAATTATATTGTATCTACTTTGCTAAGAATGCCTAAGATCACTGAAATTTAGTTTAAAATTATTTTTAGAAATTCAGAAATATTATTTGGTGAAAAATAATGTTGAAAAATGACCACTTACAACTCATGTTAGAATATAAATGCAAAAGTTTAATTATTTTAATAATAAATAATAATTTTTTTCAAAATCTTAACTTCAGCAAAATCAAATTGGGAAGCTGCTATTTAATGGGGCATAATAAATTGGGTAAGGGTGCATAACTTCATACGCAACATGAAAGTGCTATTATGAAAATAGAGTTGAAGTATGTTAAAAGGCTCATTTGAAAATTTCGTTCCAGTTGAGACAACGATACGTATATTAAAAAGCAATATCTCATGAAATTCATTCATAAGAGTAGAGTTAGATCTAGTCAGTATTATAGTAATAATTTTCGATACTGTTTAGACATAAAGAAACTGTGAACACTTTATGCAGAAGACTGATATAGAGTAAATAAGACATATATTATTGAAGATATTTGCTTTCTTATAAAGAAGTATTAAAATGAAACACATGAGCTTTGAAAATTAAACGGTGGCATAACTGAAGCAAGAATTGAAAGGTTATGGTGCCTTTTTAGGGCAGATAAACACTAAGAATCTGTCAAGGTATTCAAGAAATTATAATTGTTATCACTTTCTTTTCATCTGAATACATATGAGTCAAGCTTCTCTGGGAAAAATAGATTAACTTAAATAATTTATTACTAAGAGAGAGTTTTGAATTAGCATAGAATCGTTAATATTTTCTTAGTATCTAAAAAGTAAAAACTAATTTTAAAATTACTCTTATGAAAAACTTTTAATAATAAATACAAAAGATGTTGTAGCAATGGAAAAATTAATACTTTCAAATTTGTTGAAAATACAAAAGAATTTAAGATTATTTATTACTATACATATCTTTCTTTGTTCAGTCCTACAAAAACGTTCTTCTTTAACACCAGAGAGTTTACAAACACTTTAATGCATAAGAAATAGCAGTATTCAGCAAATCCATTGAATTAACACTGTATGTTACATATATATAATTTACACTTAATTAGGAATATTTAACTGAAAATGAATGAAATAAGAGTTAGTAATGTTTCAAAACTCATTCTCAGTTTATGAGAATAAATTTTGAGATAAATTATTACAATTTCTAGTAACAATTATTAGTTAAAGTAACTAAAAGTAAAATTATTTATAAAATCTGGTATTAATTCTACTTTTTGTAACCGGTAACTCGAATTTATTCATTAAAATCAAGGGAAATAAAGTAAAAACTAAATCAGTTTTACATCGGATTAGGTCTAAAGTTATAACAACTATTAAAGTATATATTATATTTATTATAAGTAGCTATAGAAATTGATATCTAGTTTACCAAAATACTGTAAATTTTCAAATTACTTCGAATTTGTGATATTTTAAGCAGCCTTATAATCCCAGTTTTCCCAGTATATTTTAATATGTCCTCTGTGAAAGATTGTGAGACGACAGCTCAGCAGTTCTACCATGTCAAAATTATTGACGCAGGGACCTCGTTTAAAGATAATTAAGCTTTCACGCGGCTCTGCATCTGAAGATTCTTTAAATTTCAAGACTTTGCACATGAACTCCAGGACGAAATTAATAGTCCCTTTAGGCGAAGCTTCTAGATGTTAAATTGTGTGGCGAGTATTTTAGCTTGTTATTAAATTATAATTAAGGAATAGGATCGAAATTCTAGAGTAAAAACAAATAAATGAGAATAATTTTTAAAAATGGATTTTCTTCAAATGCAGTAGCATTCAAAATTAAAAATAATGACTTTCAAATCTGGAAATTGCAATTTCAGGGCATATGATAAAATCGTTATTGTATTGACTGATTTATTTATTCAATTCATTTATAAATTAATGAACGAATATGTTTGTTTTTTGAATTTTATAACTTGTGTTTATTAGAAAATATAAATTTTTGTGAAATTGATTTTTTTAAAAAATAGAACTTATATGTATTTATACATAATAGAAGTAAGAGCCGAATTTCGAATTAAAAAAAATAATGCACACAAAAATAAACGTTTCTCATTTCATCTAAGAAATTAACAATGCACAATAATTGTATCTAAAATTTTAAGATTTCTTGTTAAAGTTCAATTCTTTCATACTCAGAAAAAAAAATCTTGTATTTCGGTAGAAATTACAATATGAATCTGCCATTCTCATTAAACGAAGAAATTAAATTTCAAACAATTGCCGAAATGCAAACATGCAATTTGTAACACACTTCTTCTTTTAGAAAACAAGATTAAAAAAAAGATAACATATAACTTATACGTAGAATTGAACTTCCTAAAGAATTCTTTTTACTGTTTTATTCTATATTTGATATTTATTTATTTTTATTAAAATTTTAGAGTATGAATGCAATTTAACATTTTAAAAATGTACATTTATATTTTCTCAGGGTAAAACACGTTAAAATCTTTTTCAAAAGGAATACATTTATTTAAATATAATTATTTTTCATTCTATCGTAATCAATGTTTGAAATTATGTATTTTAGTTTATTGAAAATGCAAGTCTTATTTGAAGTGAAATTTGAATATTTTTATAATGAATGTTTTATTCGAGATATGTTTTTTATACATAATTTGTAATAAACTGTGTCGGTAAAAATAAAATTATAATTGGTTGTTTTTTATGTTTTTTTTTTTCTTGAGTATATTCAATTTCGTAGATGCAGCTTGTCTAGGTGTTTCAATTCTCTAATTTTATCTGGTTCACTAGATTTCTTTCGTTATTCTTGAATTTGGTATTCTGCCAAACTTTATCTTTCTTGGAGTTTTTTAAAAGGGTATTTATCAGCTGTTTTAATCCCAGAAAATTTTAAGGTTCAATTACGTTACGGCTTAAAAGTTTCTGATTTTTATTCTTTTGGAAAAATGCTTGAAGTAAATTTTTGTTTTTTCAGTTTACTTTTGCATCGTATACCTGATAAAGATAAACACAAAAAGATCGTGTATTCTATTACTCTCTCTCTCTCAATTCAACTTTCTTCAAACAAAGAGATTAATTCTTAAGAAAATCTAAATGCAATTGTTAAGAAGAGGGGTTTGGTATAAAAATAGAAAAAAAGAATGAAAAAGAGCTTTCCGATTGATGAAAATCTCCCACAAAAACAAAGCCTACTATAATCTAAATAAAATATAAATTATTCAATGCAATGTTTTTCCAAAAAAATTGTTATATATAAGATTTACAAGTCATTAACTTGGAAATATCCATAACTAACATAAAAGTACTGATTTCTCATTATTAATTTGCTCTTATTGCCGGTATTGAAATAATGAAAAGAAGTCAAAAGTTTGATTACATTCATTCTTGTATAAAAATACCTTAGTAAGTCAAAAGAAAATACTTGCAAGTTTAATGGGTTGGTTTTATCAATGTCACACTAGAAGAAGCACGAGGGCTATTGGTGACGAACCTCGTAATTTTGACCCCGGTTAAGTGAGGGTGACGACACCTGAGTTGGCATCCCCCTCTCCTAATTTCTATACTATGCCAACGGGAGGACTTTGGGCCCCGACAGATTTCACGTACATCAGCACCAGGCAATAAGGAGGGTCTTTAGTTGCCACAAGGCTCGATCCCGAGATTCGATGAAAACATAGGCCGTGAGTTCAATACCATGACCACTAGCAAGTTTAATGAAGAAAGGTTATTGAAAATAATCTGAAATGTAATAAAATAACCCTCCCCCCCACAATCATGTGATTGCAACTTTGAAGTTTTTTAAAGTTCTTTTTAAAATATATTGTTCTACGAAATTAGTTTTGTTTAGGAAAATTAAATATATATATATATATACTTGAATTGAGCTCATATTAAAACTTCTGTTATTCATTGTTTTAAATACTATTGTCGTTTATAAAGGATGCAATATTTACTTTTTATTTAAGCTCTAAGTTTGTTTTCATAAAACTATTACATTATCAACATGATGATAGTGATATTTTTTAATATAGAATGCTTTGTATCATTATTACGTGCAACTCTTTGGTATTCATATTTTCTCTGCGAATTATTATTTTTATTATATTCCCCCTCAAATATTTTTTCAAGACTTCATAATATTTATAAAATTTTGTGTCATGTACCACAAACCTTAGTTTCTCCATCCTTGTAAGCCATATTTACTTATATGAGTTTCTAGAAATTACTATTTCTGTTGCCGCTATCTGAAATAATTGCCCTTCAATAAATTTATTTGAGTTCATTTAAATATTTATATGCTTACAAAACTTTTCATTATGGTTATTTCTTTTTTCAAGCAATCAATGTATCAGTTTCGATCTAATTATAAATCTAAAATGCCCCATATATTCAAAATTATCACTTAATTTATAGTAAATATTTCTTGGTTAGCAAGTTGACTGTTCCATTGCTAGAGTTAATCATGAAAAGTATCTAATACAATGACAAGTTTAATAATTATCTCTGCAAATTATAATTCTACGCTTTAAATTGTTCTTTGTCTTACTTTTTTACCGTCATAATTTTATTGAAACACCGAAAAACATTTGAACAATTCATCTTCAATCAATTAAATGATTAACCTTGTTTTGAAAATATAAGAATTAATATCTCTTTTATTAAAAAAGAGCATTAAAAAGGTAACGCAGTCTCACTATAATATTTAATAAGCCCTGATGCCACAAAAGACCCATTGTGTAGTGGGGTTGATGCACGTTAAGTTTGATCGATCACGTCGTTTCCAAGTCATCTCTTTTGAGCAATGTCGAAGTATGGATAGGAAAGTTCCAACTAAGGAGTCGCCCTCGTCACTTGACTGAGGTCCAAACTATTAGGTTCCTCGCTAATAGACCGAGCGTTGCTTCTAAGTGTTATGTTAATAAATTAATCATCACAATTTAACTCATTATGATTCATAGATGTAAAATACTTCATTGTTATAATTATTTTTGGAAATGCAGTCATTTACCTTTAAGATCAAAGACCTGCTAAGATATTAAATATCAAAGCAAAAGTACTTATTATATTTAGTTGCAGTAACGAAAAAAATTCATGTAACTGTTTGAATATACTATACAACATAACATAATGCTCATGTAATTATGAAATTAAGTTTCATGTAAAAAAATAAGTAGTCTTTATATAGTGCACCTCCTAGCATCACTAAAATAAAACAATTACACAGATACATTGTCTGTAAGATACACAAGCTGAAATGCTTTTGTTTCAGTAATATCCGGGAATTATAACATAAGCGGTTATATACCAATTTAGTCACTTCTTTCAAATAAATATAAATAGAATTTTATTTGTGGTATCATTTACAGAAAAATATTTTGCTACAGAATAAAATTTTTTACTTTCTGAATTTTGTTACACTAACAGAAAACAGAGCATTCTCTCTTAGGAAGAATGAACGAAAAGACTAAATAAGACGTCTTTTCTTTCGAAAGAAAATGCGATTTTAAAAAAAGAGGCAAGAGGAAAAAATCCAGTATTTTACCATTTTATTTGTCCAAATCCTATTTGTTTCGGAAATCTATTCGAAAATTCTTTCCTATTGTTTCTTTTTCTCAGTGACTTATGTTTGATACTATTATTTTACTCTGGGTGGTGCTTTTAAGGAAGCGCAATCATATGAATGATATTACTAGAAAGAACTAAATAAAAGATGATACAACCAAAAAAGTCGAAATTGAATGCCACAAAACTCATAGCAGAAATGATAAAACAGGCTAATTTTATTGGATAAGCCTGCCTTCATTTGTCTTGTAAAAAGATATATATTTGTCTGTGTTTTCTATTCCATGATCATTAATTAAGCAGGAGGAATTTCCGACTCCAGGTAGATAACTGATGAGGCATGATCTGCCACACGTTACTTGAATCAGATAAGGAGAATCAACCTCACTTATCATCCTAAAAGGACTATCTCAGTAAGTTGCGCTGAACATATGTCATTTTTGAAGCGCTCGGGTTAATATATCTCAATTTCAAGAGCGGTTTTCTTGAACGAAATTCTCCTATGCTCTCTAATTTAATAAAATGTACGTCATCATAGCATAGTTATAATAGCTAATAATTTACCATGCTTCAATGCTTGTGTAGTTCACATAATTTCATCTGATAATATGCAATCAAAATGCAACTGCAAATGTGGCTTATGAAATGCTGAATAAAAGAGTACGTTACAATATTTAACAAATGTAGACTATTTGTTGATATACTTATCTGGTAATGAGTACACAAATGTAATTTTCGTAGAAATTGGAATGGTGCTACCTACCTTATTTTAATTATGGATTTACCAAACGCAAAGGGATGAATACTATATCGGTTTTCTAGTTATGTAATGATTTTAGTGGCATATCCAGTGTTTCTGACAATCTCAGTAGTTGACAAAATGTAATTAATTAAAGAAGAGCTTTGTGAAAACTATTTCCTCCAACCACATAAGCAAAATAGAGGAAAGGCCTTAAATTTCTTATTTCGTAAAAGGACTCGATGTTTATGGATGGCATACATACTTTTTGTTCTACTGTAATTTATAGTTTGTTTTGGGCTTGCATTTAATATAGTGTGATCGACTAAAAATAAGTTTTTATTTAAATAACTAACATCTATTCCTGTAATTTATTTTTCTCTCATAACTACAATTAATGTGCATTATTGTCATATTACTACAGAAACTTTTTTGTACTATGTTAAATCAAATGGGCCTTACATTATGCCGAGAATATTGTATGAAAACAGTAATAATTTAAGTGTTTTTAATTGGGTGTATTAGTAACACCCAGATCTTTAAAACTTTGGAGGATGAATCAAATTAATCAAACTTTTTAAAATTCGTTATTGATCTTTATATTGATGATCATGCATTGCACTTGTTAGTGTGTGAATGTCTCAAAATCAGATCTCTTCCAAAAAATGTAAAAATATGGTCTTAAACTTTTATTCTAAAAGTTTTATAATCTACTATTTATCCAGGATTTATTTAAAAAAAGTTTTATTAATATACAATATTTCTGATCATCGTGATTTTTAGGCTATTAGTTTTTGTTTTATTTCTTTGTACAAATGATTCCTTCATTTTTTTTAAAAAAATATTGTTCGAGCATACTGAATTTACTGAAGATTATAAACAATTAATTTTTGTCTTACATGTTATAGATAAGAATTCGAAATTTATAATTTTATGAAACATATTTCAATTTCTTTTTATCGTAATTTTGATACCATTAACGAAATTTTAGAATAACAGATACAGCGGCTTCTTTGACATATAAGAAGCCATTTTATCTATTACAACATAAAATCATCAATTTTAGTATCAACAATAGCTAGCAAAATAAACTGGATGTTTCAATGTTATATATCAACTTATAACTATATTTATTAGGGTTTTTGCGCATCTATGCTATTTATTGTATTAAATAACTTTAAAATAGTTAGTTGCGATATAAGAATAATAAAATATAACCCGAAATAAACGTGTCAAATTATACACATACACATATATATATATATATAAACATACATATATATATATATATATATATATATATATATATATATATAATTATTATTATTACTGTAGTATTTCGAGCACTGAGCCCCCATTTTTGAGCTCCCTGTCTTAATTGCAGCAAATAAATTAATCAAAGAAAATATGACAACCTAGGATATCGTAAAATTAGATACACATTAGAAAACTAAATTAAACTTATAAGCAGCCTAACCTGAATTACGAAAAAGAGCGATCCCAAAACTAATTCACAACATTTTCAATTAGTTTTAAAGTCATGAAAGGAGACAAGCTAATTAAATTACTTGAAAGAAGACCTAAATCCTATAATGACAATTAGTGTACATGAAACATACGGTGTGAAGTTATGTCTGCTATGTCACTTTCCAGTAAAACCTCAGTGTTTCAACAAAACTTTACATTTTTTCTACAAGATATGTTAGAGTACTTTGACACAGATAGAAAAAGACTCCATTTCCAAGGAACGTGAACTAAAACCTCAATGAGGAATCACTGGATAGATATCAGCTTAGATATTTTAGAAAGTAGAATTTTGATAGGACAATGTTATAAGAAACTGAATTACAGTGAAAACGTGGAAGACTTTAGAAGTTCTTAAGTTATATATCAAAATCTATCTTATCATCATACATTTCAAATAAAGTTTTATAATATATTCTCCAAAAATTGAATTTTTATTTTATATTTCTTAATCAATTTCTCCATTTAATTCGATTTAATCGTAAGTTTTTACTGGATCTAAATTTCCCATCTTTTATAACCAAATACTCACTTCTTATAAATAATGTATAAATATACTTGCCTAATTTTGAGAGCTCCAAAATTTACAAAACAATTATAATTAAGTAATTTTTCACTAAAATATTTTTGTCCGAAGTAGTGATTATCAAAATGAATTTAGAGAAAGATGGAGCTCACGATCAAATAATTTTTATTGTAACAAGAATCATTTTGCTTTTTCAATGAAATAATATGAAATTATAGGTGTATAAAATGTCGCTAGCAGAAAACATCATTATTGATTAATAGTACAATCTGTTATTATTTCGTATAAGTATTTGTTCTATTTTTTAATTTTTTTTAAAAAAAATAATTTTGTAAAAGAAGGAAATAAATTTTTAGCATTATCTTTTGAATAATTATTCTGGAATGAATATTTGCTGTAGTTTCATAATGCTTATCACATTGGCTGTGATGACTCTTCAGGTTCCTGAATATCAAGAAATATGTTTCTCGTAGTTTCTGTCTTTCATAATTATATTAAATTGCTTTAAAATAATAATAGAAGAAAAGTATTTTAAACTGTAATCAAATGCCTCTATAGGGTGAATATTATAAAATAATAATTAAAATTTTGTGTTAAGAATACGGGCTGTTTGTATTTTTTTTATAATTGCTCAGTGACATTTAATCTAAATTAAGGTATTCACAGTTAAAAATAAAGAAAGCAAAAAATTTCGGTTTTTATTTCCTTATGACGCATTAAAATTTTAAAAGAAATAAAAATATAGATCTTCAGCCAACTGTGAATATACGATTCACTTTTACATAAAGTTACATTCAATTTTGAAAGTTAACATACCCATTAAAATCTAGATTGATTTATATGTAACTAATAATTTAATAATCCATTTCAAAGACTTCTTTGTTTATTTTACTACAATTTGGCAGTTAAACTTTTATAAAAACTAATTAAAGTTTTATATTTCTTAATATCTGTAATAGGAAATGATGAAATTTAATAAAAGAAAAGGGTAAGAAGAGAGAGAGAGAGAGTAGCGTAATCCTATATATGATACATAATACGTTAAAATTGGAATTGAAATTATTTTTACTAATTTAATGGCCTATTCTAAAGCCAGAGAATTTTCCTCATTCCCCTACCTTATTTCAAGAAGAATTCCATCAGATCATACGCCCCGTAGATGTTCTGTTTAATTTTTTTCTCTCATTTCTTTACAGGCTCTGCTGAAGAATTGTAGTTTAATTGACAAATATCAAGCTTTTTTTGAGTAAATAATATGCGTAATTAGCTAATATAGTGTTATGAAGCTATCCTAGAGGACATAGTGAAATGATTTGGACACTGAATATTATACATTTCTTTGCAAAACCACCATTGGTATTTGATATTAATTATTAGATATAAACAGAGAATTATTTTCGGGGTTCGTAGAAAGAAAAATCTTTCAGACTCAAGATGTAAAAATGCAATGACAAACAAATGGAACTCTTTCAGTTGATGCAGACATTTGTGAAGACAAAAATGACAATGTACATTAGCAGGTTAATGACTCTCTACTTATATAAGTTTCTCTTCATTCATAAATAAACATGTCTCTGCACCTGTAATCAAACTTGTCTGACGATTTCGATGAAAGGCAAATGGTAGTTAGTGTGGGAAGAAGTTAACGCAAAAACAAATACTAAAAGAAATTAAGAATACATAGTTTGAAGCACAGTTCTTTATTTTTCTTTCTAAAATAAATCTTTTTTTTTTCTTTTCGGTTCATTTCGACGACACGTTGCTCGCGTAAGATTCTGGTGTCATCATTTTGCGATTACGTTGGTTTTCCTTTGTGGATGGTTGACAAAATAAATTGCTAACGTCATATAGCTCACATTTTCAAAGTGTACAAGTCGAAAACGACTTCAGAATTTAATGGAAAAACATTATTAGTTTCTTTACGAAGAAATGTCTCCATTTAATTGAATACAGTATATATTTTAGAATCTTTATATTTATACATAATGTCAAATTAATGTGAAATTTTACCCAGTTTGTAAAAAATGTAAGATAATAACATATTTTTTTAAAATTATTTTAAACACATTTCGTTTTGACAAATGGTATTTAGAAAAAAGTCTATGTAATTTAGGATTAGTGTTATTTATTATTTTTTCTAAAGTGTTCAATTAAATAAAATTTTCGAAATGAATAGTTTTAAAGAGTGTTTTCGTGGTTATAAAGAATTATTGAAATAAACTTTATAGTTTATTTTACACGAAAAATGTCAAATGAATTCAGACTCTTAAAAATGAAAGTTCATCTTAACTGTTATAATATGTATTTGTAAATAGCATATGTAATGAGCTTAAGGCAATGTATTAATTTTAATTTTTTTTAATAAAAATTTTAAACTTATAAAGGTGTGTTAGAGCTCCAAATGTTTTGTTCAGTTTCGGATTATTTTTATTTTTTACACGAACAAAAAAAATATGTTGATTTGTTATTTTTTTTTCACATTTCTTGAAAAAATAGGTTCTCAAATTTACTGAAGTAAAATTTTTCTTTTTAAAAATGAAAATAGCTGCGTTTATTTAATTTAGTCAGTATGAAATCAAAAGAAATGAATCATACATTATGGACTCTTCTAAAGAAAGTTTCTTTTAATGACGCTTTTATCTCGTATTTTTTTGTTCCTTTATCCACATCTCTAATGTTTCTTAGGATTTCTTATGTTTATTTGATGCTTTTTTTCCTAGGGTAGTTGTGAATAATATTTCTGATTCAGAAAATATGTAACACTCTTACCTATTCTGCACATTCTATTTTTAAAATTTCTAACAATTTGCAAACTCTATAAATTAAGATAAGATAAATTCCTAATCTAATTTTACTTCTTATTTCAATATTGCATTATGTACATTAAAATATTTAGTGCAATGATGAATTATTCTTGTGAGTCAATTACGAAAATATTTAATAAATCTGAGGAGATTTCAGGGATATGTATTTGATTTAATTATTTGGTCATTTTAGTTATGTATGATCACTTTAAAGTATAACCATCAAAATACATTATGCTGCATTATATTTTATGTTGGTTGTAAACATTAAAACTTATTTCATATATTTTAACATATTATGAATAATGATAAAATTGTTGGACGTAAGACACCCAAAGTTAAAAGTCTGATTTAGGTTCCCGAACAGCAGTAGTAATAATTTCCGCTTCAAAGCATTTATGGTTTAACGCGGCGGAACAACTCGTAAATAAGAAGACCGCAGAAACTTTTGAGAAGTCATCACTATTGAGCCAACATATAATAATATCTTAGTTTCTATTGATGTGCAAGTCATAAAGAATGATCTCTGCTTTTTAAGGCTACATTTGTGAGAATCAATACATAAAAGTAAATTTTTACTATAGAATTTCAATCTATGTAGTTTTCGGAGAAGTTATGTCTTTATTCCTTGATTTTTAAAATGATTAAAAATAATAAGAGAGGAGTTTACATTTTTTTAAAGTACTTTATACATATACAAAAAATGATTATTCATATCTACTACAACACGTAAATCTATATAATCTATCATCTCATATTTACGAATTCATTCAGAATAAAATAAATATCAAAAGTTTCCATCAATATTCTATTAATCATTATTTATTTTCATAAGTTATTGATGTAAAGTGGTAAAAAGATTTAGTGACCAAGAAAATAAGAGCAAAATTTTGTTTTTGCATACCACATTTAAGAGTTGATTACTAATTAAATAATTGATTAAAAATTTTAATGAACAAGTTAAATAATATCTGGTGATATTAATAACAATTTTAGAGGAATATATATAATTTTACAAAAGTTTTTGACCTTAACATCGAAAGTATTATTGAAAGTAATTCTCTCAAAATTAAGAAATCCATTAAAAATTTTTAAAAGAACAACAAATCTATTTTATTTTTATTGTAAATAAAATTATGAAACATCTGAATCCTAAATATTTTATTAGTATTTGCTCATTTTAAAAACAAACAATAATAGGCCCTTATATGAACCAGGTTTTGCATTACTGAATGAATGTTAAATTTACAGTTGGGATTTCAATCAGAATTACTTAGAAATATATTTCTGCCGACGGTTGGCAAGGCCAAGTTGTAATTTTTGTATTTATAAAAATAACAATAAGGCATAATTATTTGTATAATTGTAAAGTAAGAATATTGCTTGACTTTTTTACTATTTATAAACACTTAAGCATACACTAAGGTGTCTGTATCCACGAAACCTGGAATTACATTCTCAGGTTTTTCCTAACTGGTCAAATTCTGATCATTACTTGAAGCTCACTTTTGACCTATAGCTCAGTGGTAATCTAATATCAAATTGGTATGCAAATAAAACTTCACTTAGCATTTCTTAAAAATTCTGATTATGTTGAGTGTGTTTATTTTCTTACCTGTATCTAACAGCAAAGTAGATATATAGATAAATCAGATGGATAGATAGACATTACGTGCATTTAAAAAAGTGTTTTTACGCAGAAAAAATTCTAACTGATATTTAAAAAAGAAGTATGCTGTGATAATTAGAAACTCTACATAATAAATAACTATTTCAAATTATCTTTTTTCACTTAAATGTAATCTCAAAATTATAGTAACTATTATATAACCAACTATTTAAAAAGAGTAATTTATAAATGATACTTTCAATTGGAACGTTATGCATTAATCTCATGAAGGAGCTTTCGCATAAGTCAGAAATTTAGTTTATCAGTATAACATACACATGAAAAACATACGTTTTCATTTGGAAAAAAAATAACTGTGTAAAATATATATGAAAAGGTTTCATGTTGCCATATCGATTTCGAAAGTGAAATAAATAAATTCTTAAAAGAAATCTAGTATTTCTTCATGTCTTAGAATTGAATTTTCCATCACATTTTACTTCAGAAATAAATAAATATTAATTTTTTCGATGTGTTCTAATACTGCTCCAAAATATCAATTCAAAATAGTCACTTTTAAAAACCCTACAATAATTAGAATTTCAAAAGTAAAACTGGACTTTAATAAATTCATAAAATTTTATTTTAATAAGGTTTGACTTGACATATTTTCTCAATTAGAATATTTGCGCTGGTTATTTTATTTCTCATTTTCCTTTTTAGAACAATTTCTTTTCTAATAAATCAAAATATTTATTAGATTAGAGTAAATAGTTTTGGCCAAATTCCATAACATAGATTGTTAATTATTTCTTAGAAAAAACATTATATTTATTAATGCGCCTTTTATTTTTTAAGCTCGAAAAAAAATCAATGGATACCTTCTAAATTGTAAAAAAATGTAATTTCAAATTTGTTGAAAAAAATGTACTTTTTTTTATTGATCATGCGATTTTAAAAAAGGATTTTTAAAAAAAATCTGTATATTGGGTAGCAAAAGAATTCTTGTACGTTTCCTTGCATATCACTGATTACAGAAACTAAATTTTATGGAAAATATTTTAAGAATTTCAGAACGTCTTGAAGAACACACACGCACACAAATCGTATTTGAAATGTTCATAATTTTACATCTCAACATATTTTTACTAGTCAAGATTATTTTGTATATAAATTTTAACCTTTTTAATGTGTAAATTTTTGTCCATTATGACTTATATTGCTAGTGATAATTCAATTATCATGGTATATAATTAAATATAAAATAACTGTATTAATTGTACAGTATTTAGATTTATTTTCATATTATAAGTTAAATAGGAATATATATACTCATATATTCATGAATATATAAATATATGATGTGCTCATATTTAAAGAATAATTTGATTATGAGTAAAATAATTAATATTAGATTTTATATATATATATAAAGCTCATTCATATTATAATTTAAATTTGCGTTAAAAAATCAATTTTTTGGACCATTTAACTCATACCTGAAAATTTTGAAATATGGTGTAATTATTACAAAAAGTTAAAAGTATGTAAGTCTTCCACTTCAAAATCGTCAAAAAGGCTTACAAGAATTAAAAAGGATTAGCATAATTTTCATATTTTTTTCGTTTCTTGAATACACACATGTTTGAATTTTATTTCTAATAAACTCAGTTTAATTCCTTCAAAGTGAGATATTTCAAACTTTTATTTAGTAACAAAATCTCACGATATTGAAAAAAGTATTCCTATATAGTTAGTTTTGTAATATACTTTTCTTCCGTTTAAAAAAGTTATGATATACGCCGTTAATACTTTTTAAAAAATGCATTTTCCTCCTAAAGTTATTTTTTCATGTAGTGCCTTAGGGCTTACTTTTATGCGTGAACAGAAAAATAAATAATAATTTTAAATCTAAATTAACACTGCATCTTTATCTGAGATTTTTTTTCTTCCTTTTCATAGTTATATGCACACAACTTTTATGCATAATTAGGAGATTTCAACATTCCTGAATCATAACTATTATATTCATTATCATTCGAATACTTTTAATAAATTATTATATTAAGTTCACTCTGTACTTACAAAAAAATTTAATTAATTCCTTGAATGAAAAAAGTTAGTTTTACATTTTGGATTAAGAGGTTAATTCGGACTTAAAATACATAAATTTATTTCATAAAAAATTTAATCACGTAAGCTTGAGATGAATAAATTTATTTTTATTTTCATAACATGGAATTAGTGATTCATGATAAAATGAAATTAGAAGCTGCTCTATATAAAGCTTATTGAATGGAATTATTATAAAAGAATTCTTTCTTTCGTTATTCTGATTTTATTGATGTACTTCATGTCTTTCCCACAATTAGTGAAAAGTTATGAGATTTTCATTTCAAACTCAACTCAAGCGAAAATTAAGTAATACTTATTTCATACACGTCTCATACTTACTTCATACTTCCCAAGTGCTTAATACTTGTTTTACTTACTTCCTTAACAGAAATGAGCCCAAACTGGAACACCCTACGTTTCTTTTGAATAAATAATATAGCGAAGTACTCAAGCTTTTTTAACTTACAACTCCCATAAAATTTTGAATTTTATCTGACACCCTTTTAAATTTATTCCCACATGCGGACTCTTAATTCTTAACTCCCCTTTATTAAGCTTCCCGTTCACATCATCATCATTAAAAAATGGCGTCCATTCAATTACAAATTCGACTTTGTTTTCTTTGATTAGGCTAAAACAACCCTTCTACAAGCAATCCATGACTTGATTACGATACTCAAATCATTTCACCCTATATTCTTCCTCCCTCATAGCTGATTACCCATGCGAATTCTCATTTAAAAAGCTCTTCTTACATGAAGGGAATTTTTTTAAAAAATAAAACATAAATATAAATTATTTTTATCGATAAACAAAAACTATATAAAATAATCAGATATTCACTTCAATTACTAAATAAATAAACAAAAATACTAACTCCATCCCTTTCATCTGCACTTCCCTCTTTCGTAACTTTTAAAAAAATCTCAAATGTGTTCTATACATAATTTAATACACAAGTAAAAAATGAAAAAAAAAAAAAATTCATGGCAAAAAGTTAGAGTAATGTATCCTTGGGACTGGTAATCAAGTAAAATTTGATTGCTCCTGTCGAATAAATGACGTGAATAAGATCTATTCACGAAAAAGTGATCCAATCAATTGAAAGAATGGCAGACTGATTTTTTGTCTATGTTGGATTTTGGTGAAAAGATCTTGAAGAAATCCTGAGAGAGAACCCTTTTATGATCTTGCAGTACCTTCTTCATAAATTATTTTCAGTGGACAATTATTTGATTTTCTTTCATTTTAAGTTATACAAAAGTTTCCTCTTAACTGAAGCATCTGTTGTTAAATTTTAATGATTCAAGAAAATTAATGAGTGTATAGAAGTGTATATATATATATATATATATATATATATATTTATATATATATACTTTATAACAAAAAAACCACCAAAAAGGAGTTACCCGATTGTAATGAAATTTCGTAATCAAAGAAATTTAGACCGAGCATGCAAATGATTAAACTTTCGTGCCCAATGAGTGAATACCGTAAGCTACAGGGCATCGGACTTGCGCTCATAACAGGTGTATATAAGAATGTATTCTCAATCTGATGGTCAAATTTTATGTTGCATTGCGATTTAGGATACCTTTCAACGACTGAAAAAATGCCTCGCAACAGGATTCGAGCTCATTGCGTGCAACTGCCAGAGTTTGAAAGATATCGTATCATTGGATTGAAAGAGGCGGGTTGGGCAATTAGGAGAATCGATAGTACTATGCGTTGAAGCGATGCAGGGAATTAGATGCTGACAAGAATGGGTGAACAATGGCAGAATCAACGTCATGATGGTAGTGGTTGACCTAGGGCCACAGAAGATCGAGAAGACAAAAAGATTGTCAGATGAGTTGTCACAGCTCCTGATTCATTGTTATCAACCATGAGACGTGCGACTCGCACACGAGTGCCTACCATGACTTTTCACAGGCAGCTGATAAAACGAAATCTACACTCGTACCGCTCGTACAATAGTGCTTGGCTCGATCAGGTTGGAATGATGCTGACTGTTGACGTACAGTGTTTAGCGACGAATACCACTTCCAACTGCGTCCTGATGATCATCGATGACTTGTCTGGAGACGCCCAGGTGAGAATGCCGTTTCTGTTTTTACTATTGCACGCCACACAGGCCCTCAACCTGAAGTGTTGGTCTGCAGTGTCATTTCGCTTGATACCTGGACCCCTTTAGTCGTCATTATAGGCACACTTACAGCACAGCGGTACATCGACGACATTCTGAGACCTGTTTTGCTACCGTTCCTTTTGTAGTACCCTTGCCTTATTTTTCAGCAAGATAATGCCAGACCCCACATGGCACTTGTTGCTATGAGCTATTTTACAACTTGTGAAACACTACCTTGGCCAGCCAGATCTCTCTCCAATTGAACATGTCTGTGATATGATGAAAACGCGACAGCATCTTCCATGGAATGTTGATGACCTAACCGACAACTGGAGCAAATTTGGCACCAAATACCGCAGGAGATCGTGAGGGAACTTTATCACTTTATGCCCCGTCGTATGACAGCTTACATCCAGGCTAGAGGTGGGTCAACCCCTTATTGAGCTCGTTACTTTGTAACTATATGTAACTCTGAAATAAATCATTCAATTTTTCTGAAATCTTATTCATTATCTATTTTGTAAATAATTTTTCTATTCTTCAATTTTGTCTCTATCCGACAACTCCTGATGCTTCTTGGTGCTTCGTTTTTTTTTTTTTTTTTTTTTTTTTATAGAGTGTATTTAGTTATATATATATATTTCAAGAAATTTCATTGAATTCAACATCGTTAAATATAAATGAGTTTAATTCATTGACTTTTTATGTTTTTTAATATATGTTTTATTTTAATTATTTATTTTTTTGAGTTTTATTAGAGTTCATTTTACATTTTGAGTTGCCATTAGCCGTAGATGCAACTCTAAGGCTAATGGAAACAGATCTTATAATTTTGAGTCTCTGTAACTGACGAGGATAATATCTGAGCTGACAATCCAATTTCTTCATACTTTCAAATCTCACCAATGTGATTACTTGGAGCCTCCAGATTTAACATGATTCAGCCTTGTTCAATGGACGGTCTTCAGTAGCATGACGACTTGAAATCACGATTCGAAGAAAAGAACATCGACCATGGAGCAATAAATATTCGCCTACCACGGCCCCCATTTGGAAAGAGACAACTAGGATAACAGTGTCTGTAGAATGAGTAATGCAGCTTCTGAATGATAATTAATTTTTTTTTTTCAAATTGTTTCTATACTCTTTGTACAAAATTATTTTTTTCTGTGAAGAAGAATATGGAATGTTCTTACTATAGAGTTTTAATTTTCATTATCTTCTAATTTCATTTAAACTCAGAAAACTGTCACAATTATTCCAATCATCACTATATAAAGCAGTTATGTTTCAATAAGTTGCTGTTTATTACTTATTAATATGTTTTTATATGTAATACTTTAAAAAAAAATTGAGATAAATATTTTCAAATAATAAATGCAAACACAAATATGTGTACGGATTTACTTAATTATTTATAAAAATACATTTTTTTAAGAATATAAAAAATAAATGATAGTCATATTACTGAAAACAGTTTCTTCTCAATATGATAACATAAGTAGAATTAAAAACGTGCTACTTTTTTTTTTTTATTTTTCTTGAATTCATAAGACTAAAATTAGATGTGTTTGCAGTTTTCAAAGGATCTAAAATCCCTCTTTGTATATTTTTTAAGATTTACACAATTGTGTTCATATTTTTCTTACTGTTGTTAAATCTATTACATAGTGTACAAAAAAAGTGGGTCTTGATTCTTAAGCTTATTGTCGAATGTGCAAATATGTATTTCCCAAATTTCCGTCTTATTCTTATGAATTTCTCAATTTACATTTTTATTTCTAATAACTCATTTTTGTCGATTTTATAATGGACTTTTTTAAGCAGATTCATCTTTGTATATGTACTTTTAAATCTCTGTATTGGTGTATAAATGAGTTCAAAGATGATTATCAATTCCTTTGAATCACGATTAAATAAATAAAGCATTTTTACTTGAAAAAAATATAGTCAACATTATGTATATCTGCCGATAATTATAATGAAATGATGTTTCAAATTCTTAAGTGAAACGCTTTTGCACATTTACACAATACTTTCTAAAATGTACAGTTAGGTTCTATTTTATTAGAAATTAAAAACAAATATTTAAAGATAAACAAAAACATGAAATAGTTTTGTGTCATTATTTTTTATAAATAAAAATGTTCACAACACTTGCAAAACGTTAAATGCTTAGAACATAATTACTGCTTATCGGCAAAATATATATAGGTTTTTATACAAATTTAAGGCAATTGTAATTGTAAAAAACGTCTAAGAATATTAAGAATTGTTTTTTTCTCAGTTAACATAATTTTAATTACAAATATTTTCACTTAGTGCAGTTATTCTTAGTTCAGTTTTCAGTTAATTCAGCTTCATTCCTGAAGTCTTCTTTTATACTTGGTTTCCAAAATGCATAAGTTACAATGAAAAAGTTTCTATGATACGGAGCTCGAATACAATCAAAAAGATAAGCCACAGATAGGTCATTCTGAAAGAGATTAAACTTTTTAGTTCAAAAGTTGAGGGAATGATGAAATTGCTTGGAAATAATTGTATTCTCATAATTTTTTTATTTTTAAAAAAATCTTTTTTCTCTTTTGCAAAATATGTGTTATGATTTTGTTTCAAAACTCTTTTGATAGATTTTGACGAAGAAAAAAAATTCAGAAATTTCCTGACCCTTTTATTTAATCGTATATATTTCATACTTAAATATCTAAAAATATTCATATGGAACTCAATAAGTAAATTTCTTCAAATATGTTGGATATGTCTTGGAAAAACATCAGAACAATATTACAAAATGTTATTGTAATGAAATGTCACGCTTTATAAGAACTCACAAGATTTGTGTTTGTATAAAGCTTGGGGTTACGAAATTCTTTCACAATGATGAGTCTTTTATATTGAGCCAGATGTCTTAAAATAATACAAAATATGGGAATTGAAAATCAAGTAGATTCTACGTATATATTTAATTAAGTATGATTATTTCACAGAAGAGACGTTTGAAAGGAACTAATCAAAATATTTGCACAATTAATCCCTTGCATTTACTAAATTTAGTCATTTGTGATTTCCTGTGCCAGTAGCATTCCTGATGAGCTACAGAATGTCTAAGTGGCTTTGTATAAGCTGGAGTGTCAAAAAGAGCGTGAGAGAAAGTCTTGTATGTTTGTTAAGAGGACAGCCTTTCTTTCCAAACGATCCCTCTCAGCTGTTACGCTCCCACTTGGAGGAATCTAGGGACCATATACAGATTGAATTAAGATCACAAAAATCCCTTAAGAACTAATTAAAATTTTTAACTTCTTAGTATTAAGCTAATTTAGACAATTATGAAGAAAGAGTAAAAAAATGGGGAAAAACAGGAATAATTTTTTCCACATAATGGTGAGGAATACGTGTATATATTTATTCATAATATAAATCGAGGCATCTTTTTCATGAATTTTTTATTCGCATTTTGAGTTACAATTTCTGTATATTTTCATATTTCTAAACTGAATGAATTCAAATAATACATGAAAAATGCATTCATTTATAGAGTACTATAAAAGAATTTTTAGTCATGAGATTTTCTTTTTATTTTCTATTAGATATATTTGTTTCAACTTTTGAAAACGGCTCTGGTGTTTACAGTGAATGAAGCAGTTTCTGACTTAATTTTTTTGCTTTATTAAATCTTACAAACGAAAAACGTTTCCAATTTGTTCAAAAAAAATTGTGTGGAAGAATCAAATAATCTAACGAAAGTTAAAAAAAGAAAAAGGCAGAAAACCTAAAAAAGCATTGCTTGAAAAAAAATCAATCAGCCTCCACAAAGTATTTTATGTAACTTAGAACTTATCAGTTTAAACTAACAAAACAGAAGAGTAGATCTCCATGCTTTAGGCGTGGAAAAATAAATCAACTTTTATTCCAAGTTATAAGCTATAAATATGATGTAAGTTTCTAAGAATGAAGTTAACAAAAATTAACATGCATTCTTTAAAAATTTAAAACTGTTTGCTAGAATTTATAATGCAATGTATTACAACACATATTGTAACTATTTCTAAAGATTCTTAAGCTCATGAAACTTAATGATTTGGTTTAAATTTTATTTTAATACTGATATTGACATTTAACAACTTACGAAATTTATCTTTATTTTAATCGTTGAATAAATTTTATATATTTTCAGTGTGCATAAGATTCTGGCTTCAATTAGCTTAAAATTTCAATACAACACAATTATCATCATCAATGTTATATTTATATGCATTTAATAATAGCATACCAGTATCTAACTATTTATTTGTAATGGCAAATCGAATTAATACATATAAAGTGATAGCTGAACTTTTTAGGAAAGTCAGTTGACTCGCTCGATGATTATTTTCTAATCAGATGTTTCTAGAGACCTAGATTTTTAAATATATCAAAACTTCTTACCCTTAATATATATATTTTCAACAAAATTTATTTCGTATTATCCAATAAAGTGGAGAAATGTTTGCTGATATAGTTGCAAGAGTAATTAAATACAAAACTAAATTATTCGACATACAATGTTTATGTTGTTGTGATTCTAATAACACCAGATCACAAACAAAACTTAATTATTCAATCATAGTTCTTTTAATTAAAGGAGCTATCTTTACTCTTGAGTATTGAAATATATGTATAAAAGTATAATATTCTCCAAAATATTACATTAGATAAAAATGGATTCTATACTAGACTCATTATATATAAATTTTTTAACCGAACGAAATAATTAATAATATCGAAAAAACATAAGTATAAAAATACTAAGGCAAAATTTCTTTGAGTTTAGTTCTGATTAATATACTTAATAAAAATTTCGAAGCAGCAGTTTTGAAACCTTTATGATGAATATATTACATATTATTTAACACACGTTATACATAAGGTAGCTGATTATAAGGCTGCTAGTGCCGGTAATGTAACCATTTGTTGATTTCAGTAAGAATTTAATACACTTTTATAAATTAAATACTAAGAACAATGATCAATTTTCACTGATATGACTAATCATTATATCAATTAAACTGAGACATTCCAACAGAATCGTTGGAATTTATACCGATCTCTATATATTTCCAAAAACTATTTAGTTTTGAAATAATATTCAGAAATTTGTTATGCTATATAAATATATGAAATGCTGAGATTTGTGATGTAATAATTATAATTACGAATATTAGTGATTGTGGTTTCAATAGTTATGATTCACTCTGCTATGTAACAATTGAATCATTTTTCAACCAAAATTAAAAAAGTGTTTGAAAGTAGCTCACTTGATTAATTGCTCCTAAAATTAAATTATTCTATTTTTGCAATGTAAAATATATGTGCTTAAAGTAAAAATAATTAAATTAAGATATCTTGAATTTTCAGAATGTTAATAATAATAAAGAAAAATATTTCTACAAACAACTGCCTTTAAAATAAATATCTGAAAATATACACGCTTTGGAAAAGAAAGCATTTCAGATTTACTAAAATAATATCTTGCAGACGTTTTGAAGAATCATTGATGATGATCCGTTACATTTCATAGTGAATGAAGCTCTTACATAGATTTTTCAAAAGAATAACGCATCATTTATTCTTCACTCAAAATACTGGAAACATTCAGAAAATGTTTTATCTACCGGATAACAAAATATACTCCAACAGAATATATTAAGGGTTAGATCCACACACACGTACAATATCTACAACACATATCATTTGTGTTCAAGGAACTATGTAAGAGACGTTTTGGAGACATAACGAAATAACTTCATTTATAGCAATAATAATGGTATAGATGGTGAATGTCAGATAGTAAAAATAAGACATAACAGATTTTTATATATATATATATATATGTGTGTGTGTGTGTATGTATATACATACACAAACGTATATATATACTCGGTATGTACAAAGGGATATGAATAATTTTATAGAAATATTCAGGAGTATTGTATTTATATTACAGCAATAACAAGTTAAAAAATTTAAATTTTTTCTGGAATTAAAAAAAAAGGAAAATGTAATAGTCTTTCTGAAGAGTTTTTAACCAAACGTAGAAAACTGTGTCTCATTTTTAAGGAGAATGATCCATTTAGAGACTTCCCATTTTCAAATACATTGGTATAAATATTAACAATTAAGCTAAAACGCTTGGAAAGTTACAGTATAATACTCCTTCAAGAATATTTTACTACCACCAACAGCAAAAATTCAGAAGTATTTCTTAAAGCACATAATTAAATAGTGTATCTTAAATAATTTTTGAAACTAGCTACTAATTTTTTTTTTACCTCATTCGAGAAAAAGTTCATTTCTGAGAACATAATTTTTTAAGAGGACAAACAAATTTTAAAACATTTAGAAATGCATTTATCTAACTTTTCAGTTCCTTGTTTGAAGTCATTCACCATAATTGCTATAATAAGAGAACCGATGATTAAGAAGGATTTCATGTCTAAGATTGCTGTGTTACAAACGGAAGGTGCCAAAGAGCCAGTATCTAGAACTTGTCATCCTTTCTAAGTCTTCAATTTTCTTTTAAAAAAAAGCGGATAACTCCTGCTGATTTAAATAGAAGAATAATAGAAAAATTTGGGGTATGGTCTAGGTACTGCGGCCCCTAATGGATTAACTTCTCTCTCAATAATAAAGAATACATTGCAACACATGGAAGACTTAATCACATTTGAGATTACCTCATCTTACTTAAGAATATTTTAATATCGCTACTTGCATTTGGATTTGAAATTAATTTTGTTGATACAGTTTTATTACAGTATACTTATAGAGCTGTCTACAATTGAATACAAAACTTCATTTTTTTAAAAGTGCAGCATAGTAAAATGAGTTTGTGTAAATCTCTTTTTAAAAAAAAATGCCTATAGAAAACTATGCATTAAAAAGTTTTTGTTAATATTTGGTAAAATGTAAATGTTTTTGACAATATTTGACATTTCTAAGGCAAATTGGTGTTATCACTGAGTGATTTTATCTGTTAAATGGTGTTGCAACAAATACGACACTGATTTTCGGGTAAGTTTTGATTTTTCTGTAGTTTGCAGCCCAATCAAAACTTAATTGCTGCCAAGTCAATTTATCAGCATCGCTAATACCTGAATTTATTATTATATACACTAGAAATCAAGCAATAAGTAAAATAATGAGTTTTTTCTATTGAATTTGCTTAAAAAAGGCGAAAAATATTTCATAGGACGGAAAAGTAATCAGATAATTTTTTGGGTTGTGAAGGGTATCATATTCAAGAAATACTGAAAAATGGAACTTCAGTCAATGGACTAGACTGCAGTGAGTTACTCCATTCCATTTCAATTCATAATACTCCATTTCCATTGTTAACTCAGGTGCCTTTTAAACCGTTCTTGTAAATGATTCTAATAGATCAATGAAATATAATAAAACAAAAACCTAGAATGATGAGGTATAAATGTTAATTATGAGATTTATGGAACTAAGTTTTATCTATTATTTAGTCTACCTTAATATAAAAAATATCTTAGGGAATAAATATATTGTTTCATTTTAAAGATAATTAGCTAACATATACATAGACTTATATAATTTGAAATTAAAATGTTATTTTCAAGCGTTGTTGTTCGGTATTCACATGAAAATAATCGGTTACAATTACTAATTTGGATGTTAATGCATGTATTTGAAACTTATACATGCTCATTCCTTTTAAAGTTGATTATCACTATCATATTGCTGTTAATATTTTATTGAGTGGTTTCGAATCATATGAATTAAAAATTTAACTATCATTCATTCTTTTAGATATGTGATTATTTTCTCATTCAGTTTATTTTTCGGATATTACACCCTCAATTCTGTTTCATCATGTGGAATGTGTATAAATGATTTTACAAGAAATTATCACACGCTCAAACATTGTTTTTTCTTATAGCTATGTTTAAAACAAGCCATGTTATTTTATTAAATATTAGCCATTGAGGGATCAGTGTAGAATAGAAATACAATATAAGCTGAGAGAATCCATATTTGGCGTCTTTTTTTTAGAGGAAACTGAATCAACAACGGAAAGCAAAAACATATTTAAGTTCCATTGCTTAAGATGAGCCTTTTAAATTATTATGATGGGGCTCTTACAGAGGTTTTCCTTCATCTAACTTTTTAGATCCTTATGTAACATTATATGATGTCAGAGTCTCTATTGTGAATGAACCGTGACATATGTAAATTGACAATATATGTTGAGGTGTAGAGAATAAGAATTATCTAATAACGATGTAAAAAAGGTTTAGTAAGCAACGAAAAAATGGGAGAAAGAACAGTAGTAATAGTATCGAGAAAGATTGGAAAGTTTTAATAGAGAGATCAGAAGTGTTCTTATGATGTTAATTGAGATCAAATTACCGCTCTGATAATACGATAGCTAAAATTGAATTTGGATTCCCTCCTGACTCTGATCTATCTCTAGAATTATTTCAGATAAGCATATTTTTTTAAAAATTCTTTTGTTGTGGACGCATGAGGGTTTTTGCTCCACATTCCTAATAATTGATTTCAGAATCATATTAAACATGGAATAAATATAGATTCATTTTTCTTCATTGACACTCTTCTGTGTGAACGTCATTGAGGTGCTGTGGTTCAAAGCCTTGATAGAAGCGAAGCCGGGCCGTCACAATATATGTGAGTATATGCATTAAAACTATATAAAGAATACTTTTAACTCACCGAATAATTTTATAAGAAATTGTCATTTTGAGCTAGCTATTTCGTAATTTGTAATATCCATCAAAAGCGACTATGTAAGATGAAATGAAAAATATTACGGGAGCTCTCTTTCTTTCTTAGTAGAAATGTTGAATCTCGGGAAAATTGATCTCGAAAACTGAAAGATGTACGCAAAAAAGCACACTATTAGGGGTTTGTCCAGTAGGTAGAAATCTATGCCAAACATGCATAAAGGGAATAGTAAAAACTAGCTGAATTCGCGTTCTGAACATAGATTCGAAAGAAATGAAAAATAAAGACAAAATACAAAATATTCGATTAAAAAAGCATTCCGTGTTTTATTTAAAAATGCTCATTAATATATTAAAGCTTCATTCTGTATCTTATTTAAGAATGCCGAAATTGGAATAGGATATTGGAATAGGATTTTATTTCAAACCTAAAAGTAAAATGTAAAACCAAAATTCAAGAGCATGATACAATTCTTTATGTTTCAACAAACAATATTAATTTGAAAGGTATTTTGACGTATTAAGATGGGTCTCTTCTCAGTGATTTACCATCTTTACATAAGGAACATATGACATCGAGGCACATAGGTTATCTTATACCTCTCCCATAGTTAGTCCGTTACTGTCTTAGATAGACGCAAGTAACCTACCCCCTTAATACTATAATGATCTTACCTTATTTTTAATCTTTCTCTTGTCAGCAAATATTTACATTTCTCTTCTTTCCTTTACTATGTGTCTATATCACAGATACATATTTGTTACAATTATTTACCTGATACACTTGATTGACAAGTGTTTAGCGCAGCTTGACCAAACAAGTCCCTTGCACCAATAATACCAACCGATTATTCACAAGCATAGTTAATATATACTCGTTATCTACTAAACAATATTTCAAGCATAATATGGTTTGGATAGGAAATCAAAGTCAATATTTATATTCCTTTCCTGTCGCATGCAATTTTTACGTAATTCCTTTTTATTTCTCATAATCAAATTTTATTTTGCGACCTCATT
Source organism: Nephila pilipes (assembly GCA_019974015.1). Lineage (NCBI taxonomy): Eukaryota > Metazoa > Arthropoda > Arachnida > Araneae > Nephilidae > Nephila > Nephila pilipes. The sequence goes on from BMAW01003249.1 coordinate 219,560, forward strand.
GTCATATTTTATTTCTAAGTTTTGGTTCTTAATTGTAGAGAATTTTTTTTTTATAATTATTCCTCAAGTCCCTTACAGTAAAGTTAAATTTAAATTGAGATATCAACAATTTTTGTTGCAAAATCTTTTTTAAAAATGCGTTTTTAAAAAAGAGTTATAAATTTAAATTATTTTTTGAATCATTGTTCAATAGATAAGTATGTATGAATCACTATTTTTTTTCTGTGCACTTCCCTTTTTTTTTAACTTTTTTAACACTATTCATTGCAAGATATTCAATAATTTCTACAACATGTAATATAAAATTTCAAAATCAGCTTCACCATCATTATTGAAAACTCATTTCCATGTAATGATGATTTAATTTTAACAGTTCTTTTATTTTCAAGCTACGATGGCAATAAGGGAAAATTAAACACCTTTCTTCTCAGGAAACACGAGCTTAATAAATTGAATTACATTCTTATTTATTTCGCTTTGCATACAGAAAGTAATCAGAAAAGGACTTTAAGCGTATAAAAAAAATCTAAAACAATTTAGCAGGAGAGAAAGTGTGATCTTTGGTTTCATTTAAATAATTTAATCAAGTTCAGTGCTTAAATTTAAATTCTTACCTAGGATAAATTCCATGAATGATAGAAGAGTCACGATATGAAAAGTTTGTCACGCAATGTTGAAAAGTAAAATTAATTCAACTTCATCAAATTTCAACACGTAGAATGAAATGGATTGCTTTCGTAATGGAAAAGAATAGTTAGAAAAATAAATAAAGAACAAATGTATGCTCTCTATTTATATCTAACTATTATCTGTAAAGATTTTGTCATAAATCTAAACGAAATGGTTCTTTAAAAAAATTGAAGGTTTCATTACATCTTCTGAATTTTTTTTAAAATTTTAAATATATTCAATAACCCTAATTTAATTATAACTGAAGACCTTAATGTCAAATGTAGTTTTAGAGTATATTACATATCTACGCATTATACATGAAACTAAGCATTTTAAGGTTATACAAATTACAATAATTTTGAAATTAGACACTTTTATAATCATAAATTTGAAAATGTTGATTTTACGATTATTAAAATAGTGCGAAACACTAAAAGAAGCTTCTGGTTTGAAAAATATTATATCAAGGTTTATAATACTATATTTATATATGATCTTAATGCAATATTTTTTAATAAAAATATTTTACAAATTTTTAAGCAAAAGGATAACAAAGAATATGTAAATAGAAATCAGCGTTATAAGAATTTCAATATTTCTAATAAGGGTAATGAGGAAAGGGAATACAAAGGTAGAAATAAAAAGAGAAAATGTTTAGATTTGGAAGCTATTAAAGAAAAATTTATATATTAAATGATAAATTTGAAAAGGGCTTTAATATTAAAAGTATTACACACTTTCTTTTCGGAATGAAGAAGAGAGAAATTAAAATATTAAAATTCTAAATGATTTTATTACTAATGTAAATAATATAAACAGTATTTATCTTCATAATATTAGGGATATTAGTAATTATCTGTTCATGAAATATAAAACTGATACTGATAATAATAATCATCAAAATATAGAATATTGCTGTATTAAATTCATGAATAAACATTTTGATATAATAAATTTTAGCAATATTCTTAATAAGCGCAAAAACTTAATTCCTATTAATATTATTTTAATTAAATAAAAAAAATGGGAAATATGTTATACAACTATAATGCTTGTAAAAATTATAGAATTATTATGAATGTAATTGTAAGAATTTTAAAGAGTTTATTAACGAATACCAACATGTGATGAGTAAAAATATTGAAAAATATTGTTAGTAATAAAAATGTGAGAGAAATTATAAATATAGATATTAGTTTTAGAATTATTACTTCTAATATCAATAATTTTATTAATGAAAAAGTTAAATAATATATTGATAATTTCTTAACAAAATTAAACATTAGTTTAAATGTAGAAGTTCTTAGAGAATATAAATTTTATATGAATTAAAGATTTAATTATTTGAGCTTTAAAATAATTCATTGCTCTAAGATTAGAGATTTAAAAAGCTTTATTAGAATATTCCTTGACGAACTCATTTTTTGTTTTATTGATAAGGTACCAGGGAATTAGGCAATTATTTGTAAGAAACTGTATGTTTATTTGATGTTTAAGATTTGATTAATAATAAAGCCTTTACTAATGTTATTAATAATGATAGATAAATAGTTAATAGAATTACAACTTTGTTTTAGAAAATAGGTTTTACTTAGAATTTAAATAAATTTGCAAACTTATTTTTAACCCCTACAATTCACGAAGTTCCTATTAAATTTAGAACGGTGACTAATGGTTCAAATACTTATATTACTACATGTAGAAAACTTTTACAAAAGATTTTAAAAGATATTACTGAAAGTTTTGATAAGCTGCTATTATTCAAAATAATTATGAATTTTTTTAACTATATGAAAGGTAATATAATTACTCTATTTTTTAATAATAACTTTGATGATGTATTTAATTCTGTTGACTTCGAAGATTTAATTATGGTTATTTTAGCGAAGTATATTGAATTAAAAATTAATAAATTCATGTCATATGAAAAATTTAAATCTATTACTAATATTGTTCTAAGAACACACTATATTTGTTATAATGGGGAAAAAAATAAGCAAATAAAAGGTAACCTCAAGGGGATCCATCTAGTAATAGCTTAGCTAATATTTATTTATATTTCTTTAAACATAAATTTAGAGATAATAATAATTCCAAGCTATTTAGATATATTGATGGTTTTATTGTTTTCCATGTGAATTTCAGTATAGATTCTGTGCCTGACTTATCCTTTTATCCTTCATATTTATATCTGATTAAAACAAAGTAAAATTCACACGAAGCAAATTTCTTAGATGTTAATTTAAAAACTGATAATAATCTGAATATTGGTAGTATTTATGACAAAAGAGATAACTACTGTTTCCATAATAATTAAGTGCCTTTCTTTGACAGTAATTTAAATATAAATAATTTTAGCAATACTTTATTTAAATATTTAATGCGAAATATCAAATCAGTATATTTACATGTTAATTATCAGAATATCATTAATAATTTCTATATTACATGTGCAAAAGTTGAACATCCTATTAAATTTAAAAAAGTAAAAATAATAAAAGTGATTAAAATTAAAAATTTCTTTATTAGATATTTTTTCTAATGTATATTGATTCTATATTTTTCCATACATCCAATTATTTTGTTTTCACATGATTCTATTTTCTCCATTTCTCTCTCTCTCTCTCTCTCCCTTTCTCTCTCTCTTTTTATTTTTAAATGCTTTTTTAATAAATAGTTTTTTTTTTTTTTTCAATTCGGCTGATAACTGTTCTATAATTTTAATTTTGAGCTAATTTTTAATTCTTACGGATTTTATCTTTTCTTATCTATTGTGAACTTTGTTTTTTAAATAATTAAATGTTGATTAAAAATCTTATAAGTAAAAAAAAATATTTACATCTAATTTTTAGTATGACTTCTTTTAAGTAATTCAATTAGTGTTTACTTTGGTGGAGAATTGAGTGAGAGTAGTGATAAGCTTACGTGTGAATATTTTAATGCTCTACTAGTTCTTAAAATTTAAGCCACGGAAATCAATGTTTTATTATTCTTTTTACTTTTTTCTTTAAGTGGTTTATAAGGCTATACAACAATTATTAATTTCAGTTGATGGTAGTTGTCTTTAATAAGTTTCTACACTATTTATATGGCGTGACTTTGGTAATTTTTATTATTTTGTTTCTTTGAGAGCTATTTTTTGTTTAATTAAATTGTTTTTTAGATCTTTTGTGTAATTAATATGTTTTTAGATTTTTTGGTCTTACAATTTGTTAGATATTTATTTATTTATATTTTTGCTGCTTGCTATTTATTTGAATTCAATTAATATAAGCCTTATGTTTACCTTCTTCTCTTTTCTATGGTTGAATTTTCTGAACTTTGCTGATTTTTGGTTTCTTACCATATTTTGTAATGTAATTCACTAAATTGCGATGGTTTGATAAGTAATAACATTACAAAGGCACATTATTTATTCTATTCTAAGGTATAGAACAGTATTAATTACATTATTTCCATTATTCTAAATTTTGCTTTTCTTTCACTGGGCTTACTATTAAAATTATTCAATCACTTAATTGGTTTTGTTTCTTTTTTATTTTTTTAAATTTTAATATGTTTAATGAATTATAATAATTTTATATGAGTTATATTAATTTTACTTTATTTTTTCTTTGACTTTTTTATTGATTTCCTTGATTATGCAGCTTTTTAGACATTAATGTATGAATTTATGAGTGTTATGTTGAACTTGTGCATGATGTGATATTTTGTGAAATACAATTTTATTGTTTTGTTCATATATATATAATACATATATATAGTAATTCATTATGTTTCATATTTAAGATTTATAATTTCTAGTAATTTGATGATATAGGAAATGTAAAAGTATGTTAATAATATTAATGGAACAGTACATTTAACAACTTTTAAATTTAATAAATTATTATTAAAACACACAGCAAATTTTTACTAATGTTTCAATTTATTTACATTTATATATTAAAACAATGATATATAAAGATTTTATGCATTAACATATTAGACTCATATATTTCTTCTTCCCTATTTCAAATAGTTTTAAAATCATAAGACACATTGCCTTTAAAATTCTTTCAAATACGCCAGAATTTGCAGTAACGAGAATGTATATTAAGATAATACATATATAGACTTTAACAATCGTAAATTAAGATAATTTCAATTCTGTAGTAAACAAGATATCAATTGTGCACTTTCACAATAACATTGCAATGTCTTTAGAAACGAATCTTCGTTAGAAAATGTTACTTTTACTGCTTGAATGAATATGTAAAGTAGTGTATCCCACAATTAAAGTTGTGTTACTAAGCACAATCATAGTTATTTGTGTAGGACATTGAAAATTATTTTATTGGTGCTTTGTATCATTTTGAAATAAAGTAGGTTTTGAAACAATTACTATTGCATGTTAACTCAATAACTACAATTATGAAAAAAATAAAGGAAGTATAAATTTAATTAACATATTAGATTGTGAATCAAATGCTATTGTAATAAATATGGCAATTAAACAAAACTGTTATCAATTAACGAAGGATAGTTGTGACAGACCTCGTAATTTTGAACCGACTGGAGGACTTGGAGTCTCAGAATATTTAACGTGCCACACTCTCGGTACATGGCGGGTCTTTAGTGGAATCAAACTTGAATGCACGACTTGAAAGGAAGAACGCCTCCTGCGAGTTCGTGACTATGACCACCTATGATTACTAGAAAACGTCAGTCAAAAGAATCATTTTTGAGCCCTTAGTGCCATCATAAAATAGCATAAAAATGTGAACGAATGACATCTTATGGATATAAAGAATATCAGAACATTAAATATAATTATCAGATAAATCAAAGAAAATTTTCATACCCTAAGTATAAGTTTTTAAGCTGTAGATCCTATGATTTGGGAGTCTCACAATTGACAGCCCAGAGTTGTTATTGTTATATGGTTAAAGCAATGAGATCCCTTTTACACAGTTTAATGTGTAGCTGTAGCGAGAAAACAATACATATTATGGAAGGATCGTAGTGTCAAAAGAGGTTTTCGAGTACTTTTAACTTCAATTTTCTTTAGATTAATATTATAAATTATTGAAATTATGAAACTTATGAATGAAAATAACAAATGAAGAACATTTTATCTAGAAATAGGTGTAAGTCAATCTCTCACTTTTTAAACGAGTAATATATTTTCATAAACCTAATTCAATCTGAACAAACCTTTAGATTTTATACTGACTTACTCATTTTTTTCATTATTGACTATCATGTTTTATTTTAATACAGTTTTAGTGATAATCTAAATGTTTGTTTATTAAAATGTTTGCATGATATTTTTTTTTCTTTCTAACATTTTTTTTTATTGGATGTTTGTTAACGTTACGTTTAGAAGCAACATGATGACTCTTGGTGACGAACATTCCAATTTTCTGGCAGATGATACAAAAATAAAAATGAATGAGAAACATGAATTTAACTGTAGAACTCGAAAGAAAATAATTAAGGGAAAATAAATATATCATCAAAGTACCTTAAATATCTCGAATGTAGTACAAGTGTTTTATAGGTCTTTTTGTGCATTTTTGAAAAAAATGAAGAAAAATTCTCACACAAAATATACAAAACAAATCCATTAAAACCTTAAAAATATATAAAAATTACATTAATTATATTTTCTTGAATAAATCAACATTTTAAAATCTCATTCAAAATTCTAAAGAAGAAATTAACAGCATTTTTAATAAAACTTGTATGACTCCCTCAGAAAAATCTAGTCATCGAAAACATTTACCTATTTTAACCTTCGTTAATACCACTATGAACCCAATATTTATAAAACGTGTGTGGGTTTTATAGTTTTATATAATTCTTATTATATCTCTCTACAATTATTTGAGACAAAAATAAAAAATCTTCGCTTTGATTGAAAACTTAACTTTTTGGCGTATTGAAAATACATTTAAATAAACAATGAAACATAGAAATTCATTCATCTGACCCTTGCGGCTATATTTTAGTGTAATGTACTATATAAGAGTTATATGTAAAAATGTCTTAAAGATATTCTGAAATGTACATTTAACGCATTTATTGATGTATGAACAATGGCATATATTAAAACTACGATTCAAACAATATTCCATGATATGCATAAAACGTCAAATATTGATGATGAGAATAATAAACGTACTATTGAAATATAATATTATGATAAATGGTTCAATATATATATTATTTTATTTTATTGAAAAAATGAAAGACTGTATTCATTTAAAAAAAATTCTTGTGAAAGTAAAAGATTTTATGTAACCCAGACAATCGGATTTAAAATTAAAAATTAATTTTAAATCCGATAAACTTAATTTTGGTGCTTGTAAAAATAACTTTTAATGATTAATATATATTTATTATGAAATTATTGATATACAATTTCTGAATTTATTAAAAGTACACACACACACACATATATATATATATATACCCATATATATATGTATATATATATATATACCCATATATATATGTGTATATATATATACCCATATATATATATGTATATATATATATATATATATATATACCTTGTTGGCGGTTCGGTTAAAAATTTATCGGACAATCGGTTTAAGGTCAAGGTGATTTTAGATCCGTTAGGCATAATTTTGGTGCGTAAAGATAACTGACAGTTAATGTATGTTTGTTGGCGGAATTGATACGGTGCTCTGATTTTCACCAGTTTGTTAAAGTTGCGCATGTAACAACACATGCCTTGGCAGCATATTAATAATAATATATGCTGCATGTAATAATGACGGCAACAATATATAACCCCATATGTAATGTTATTAATAAGCAATAATAATAATAACCTGCTTAATAACAAGCAGTAACAATATCGCTCTTGTCAGCGCCGTATGTAATAATACGTAATAACATGTAATATGTACTACATATGTAATGACTAATGTGTGTAATAATATATCATATGAAGTAACTTGTAATATGTCTCAGCAGCAACCGTAATAATTCATATATATGTACTTCATATGTATACCAT
>BMAW01003249.1:231761-325508 GCA_019974015.1 Nephila pilipes
TGCTTGATCATTACTTCTTAAGCAAAAATATGATTTAGATTTTTAGAAATGTGAGTTATTATGGATTTAATGAATGGTACATCAGGTTTTAAAGAAAACATCGAATTTATTAGCTTCAACTAAATAATCAAAAAACTATTATTATGAACTATAATAATAATTCATCAAAAGTTTACTATTTACAAATCATCTAATTAAAAACTACAATAAAGTATAAAAATATTTAATGATTTTAATGGTATTTGATGATAATTAATTTAAATATTAATATTTTTTAAGCTCACAGAAAAAACTCATGTCAAGAGATTGATCGACATCTTATATTTATATAACGCTTTTAATAATTTTTTTAATAAACCTTTAATCAAAGAATTTTATTAGTTTATTTTAAAATAAAATTTATTAAAACAATCTGAACCGGGAATGTAAATCCAAAGAGTAAATAAACACAAAAATATATACTTTTCTTTGTGAAAGTGACACTTCGCTAATTAAACCTTTCTTTTACACGCAAGCAAACCATTTAATAGAACTCTACAGCATTTGTATGAAATTCTGCTGCACCCAGTTCTCTTCCATAACTACTTTTAGATAGAATGGATTACGTAAATAATTGGGTTAAAAAATTCTTACATTTTTTTTAATAGAAGTAAGGAAGAATACTGGTTAATATTTTGAACCATATTTCATGTGCTAGATTAATCTAAAACTGAAATTTGTTTGTTGAATTACTTTCTAATATATATATTTTTTTATTTTTAAAACTAATTGCTTATAATTTTAGAACAATAATAATATCAAATATTTCATCTCGTCAGAGAGGAAGCAAATATTTTAAGCTACTGAAAGTCATTTTTTCTTCTTTTTTCGTGACTTTTGTTTTTCATTAAAAAGCATATAAATGCTTCATAAATATTTAAAATAAAATTAGGATATAAGTTATGTGTTTGAAATTTTTCTTCAGGAAATTTTTCTTCAGTTAATTTATATCATAGACTAAAGTGTTAAAAATGTTATTAAATTTCTGAACAGGAAATATATATGAATTTTAAAAGAATTGTTCTATTTTCTCGAAATACTATGATGCTTTGAAAAATTAATAATATTATGTGTTTCATTTTATTTTACTCTATACTGATGCCTTACTAAGAATTTCAGCAAATAAGGAAAATCAAATGAAATTGACGCTTACAAATCAGCACTTAAAATCGAGACTGGACTTCATAAGATTGAGTTATATGTTGGTTAATAGACTGAATATAAATCATGTATTTCCTTATAAAAAGTTAAATTAGATACCCCAGACATCTGAATTTCTCATTATCAAAACTGAGAAAGAAATAAAATACGTTTTAGAGGCAATAATTTCTTGGTGTTTTCAGTTAAATCTAGAAAAGTTATCTCTTTTAAGGTTTGTGAGAGAAACACGCAACTATATAATCCCCAAAATTAATTTATCGTCACAAATTTCTAAGGCCTTGCACCTCTAAAACTTTATTATTTCTAATATTAAAAAAAAACTCTCTATTAACATTTTCTATTAAGCAAAAAAAAAATTATTTGAAATCATAAATTTAAACATCAAAGCAATTTAAACTATCTATCTGCAATTAAAGTAGGTTATGGCATAATAGTTCTCATGCTCGGTTCTCTTTCACAAACTTTTGGGCAACTTAAGTATGTTATTTCAATTGAGAACTTCCTCTAATGAAAAAACCGTGTCTTATGCAAATTTATATTATTATATAAAAAAATGTAGTGATTAGGAAGTTATGATATATAAATATTGGAGAATGACTAGAACTAAGAGGAAAGGAATTAGTGAGGTTTTCGAACTCAAAATATTGGTGCGAAAAGATGAAATTGATTTTCGAAATTTACGAATACGAATAAGTACCTATTTCAGATCCTGTATTTTCTACTCTACTTTTGCTTCAATTAAGATAAGCGTAGCTCTCAATTATAATATTTGGCTTAAAAAACGTTTTAATAAATGACCTACATTTATAATATGTATTTTGATCATTCTTATTCTATGCAACAATAAATTGTTTTAAGAGTTTCCTGATTGATTATTTATTGATTTTTTCAGTTGCTCTAAATGTCAATAACTAAGGAAGTGTATCGTTACAGGGGTAGCTTGATTTTTTTATGTAAAATATGAAGAATTTGGGAGAAGTATTTCAACTATAAAAATACTTTTGCACAAATAAGAAAAAGACAGAGCAAATTAAAATTTTAAAAAAAATTAATTCTTAGGATATACTAAGGAATCACATAATTAATCGAAAATCTTTACACGATTCTTAAGAACTTTAATGAAATATTTAGAGTCCATAAATAATGTAATTATATGGCCCATAAATAATTTTGTTAAAAAAGTTTAAATAATATTAACAATATTGAAATTTTATTTACAATAACACTTCAATAACTTTTCGGATTTTTAAGAAAGTATAAAAGATTTTAGGTAACTAGTTGAACATTAAATGATTCAATATTTGATCTTTCACATTGTGTTTTTTTATTATACATTAAAATTATAATTAATTCATCTATTGAATCACACTGTTACAAGCAATTATACTGTTACTTTCTGAACACTGCATCATTTCAAATTATAATGATAAGTATTTTAATTAATTTTTCTTAGGATTATAGTATGATGCAATTTCATATTCAATTAAACTTAAACTTGGTGTTAGATTTAATGCAAATTAGAAAATAAAATCATTATTCCTTTATATGTAATTTCAGATATAACTATTTATAGATAATGCACTACTTTATTAAATTTATTGGTAGAAACGCGAAACTATTATTAAGGAAGTAAACTGCTTTCTCGTGCATTTTATCTAATGCATAAATTTTAGAAAGAATTTCCCAGCATATTAGTTTTAATATAACACTCCATTACATAAGACTCTATAACATTAATTTATTATCAAAGTTTAATGTCATGAAATACAATGTAATTTCTAAAACAGCAAATATCTGGAATTTAAAAAAAATATTTTGTCCAACCATTATTACAAAGTCATCTCGTAAAAAAGTAAAATCCAAACTAACTTTGATCTTTGAATATTTTAAAGCAAATATTACTTACACTTTCGTTGTTAATCTAACGAAATATTACTGTATAATACATGTGTGTGTTAAAATTTTTTAAAACTGAACTATGAGTGAATACCCTAAAACGTAACAATATCTAAAAAAAAAAATAATAAATAGATATAAATATAAATTTTATAGAAATCTTCATATAATAGTATTTTTAAGGAAATATTGTATCCATATTATGATCATATCTCGCCAAGATAATAAAGTATTAGTCATCATTTTATATAAGAAAGGCTGAATTTTACATTAGAGCAAGAAAACAGACAACAAACAAAAAAAAAAGATGTACAATTACTACCTAATTTAATTTCAATCTAAAAAAAACCTGTATTTAATAAGGAAAATGGTAAGGAGAAGAAAACATATTATATAAACATACACAGACCACGTTCTTCAATTCTATGAGTCTTAAGTGAAATCAGGACACAGATCTCGGTTCTATTTGAATATTGCTGATCACAGAACTCGCAACCATTACTTCGAGGATAGCGTGGTCATCGTATGGGAAGGGAAAAAAATGGATTTGATTATAATACATAAATAAAAATTAATTCTGCAAAAAGAGTTTTTTGAGTCATTGAATGATATATATTGTTTTTCTGTTAGAATACTTGTTCTTGCATATATTATATTTGAATAACCAAATTAAAATATTTTTTATGTAAAGAAACTTGCACCTAAATTGAGAACAATTTATAAAATTTAGCAATTGAAATTAATTCCTAATTTCTGTTATAGCTTTATCATCGGCTCAAATGTGCCCCTGTTCCGTTTATTAACCGCAATGCCACGCTGGAGTAAGAAAGAAAAAAAACCAATCTTAACATAATAACAAACGAAAACTAATCTTTACGATTTTCTATCCCCATCTTAGTGTTCTGCTTCGCCATTCACGGCAAATACGTGCCTGTCGCGTGAACGATCATGAACTTGGAGCTTATAAGCCGAAAAGGGAGGACTAAAACTAATGATGCCAATTTTTCCTTTTCGTGATAACTATTTATTGTGCATCCTATATTCTCAATCTCTCTTCTAATGTTGTGGGAAGGGAAGACACACTCAGCCAAACCTCCCCACTATCACCGTCAGACAAGCCAATACAGCGCCGTCTGACGGAGGTTTCACCATTCACTGCCATTGAAGTCCCGAGTTGAATCGGGAGCGCGGGTTTTTCTCCTTGTGTCTTGAAACAGAGCGCGCAAACAGAAAAGGTGTTCCAGGACAATCGGGTTTGGAAAAAAAGGACAAGTTTCCGGAGGGGGAGAAAATTACCCTTATGGCGTCGCGATAAGATCTCTAAATCCTGTAAGTTTTCTTATTAGATAAATAAGTAAAAGATGGCTTGATTCTACTTTTTTTGTTTACGCCCGGTCCGAACCTCGTGTTCTTTAGAACAAAAACAGAGCGCAAAAGCGTTATATACCAGGGTTCCTTTTTGAGAAAAGCCTATAATTGATGTGCTAAAGTTAAGCATGCAGCGCAAAGACTACTATGGTGGATGCTGTCGTCTTTTTCGAATGTATTTGGTCCTCGCCCTTGTTACAAGTAAGTTTTTAAAATTATCTGTTTTCTGTGTGTCCATTTCTCCTGTATGATACAAAAAAACTAGAGTTCTTATAAATTAAAAACTCACTGTTTCATTCAGAAAAAAAAAATGAACAACAGGTGAAATAGTACTAAAAGAGTGTTAGGTTTTATTCGATTGCTCTTTTAAATATCAGCAGTTAGATCACGAATTATGGAGCAATCGTTCAAATATTAACTTGAAACACTCTCTTTTGATATCAGATAAAATTAATCAATCTAAGAAAAACTATTTATTGAACTAATAAATGAGTATATGTGAGAATATATGAAGTAAATTTTTCTCTGAATTGAGATAACATTAATTTACTAATTACATGAATATTACTATTGCAAAATATGAAATCTTAAGCAAATATGTGAAATATATATTTTATCCTGCAAAATCTGCTTTTTTATTAGATATAGGTTTCAATATGAAATTTAAAATCTACATATTCTTAAGAATATGAAGAAATGTTTTGTAACAATGCTTGGTGATAGAAACATTTTTGATTCTCTTTTTATAAAAATTTATTATCTAAACACGCTTTTAATTCACATATAATTTAAGAAAAGTTATAAATAAAATCGATGTTAATATTTGAACCAAGAAAAATAAATAGTTCTTAAGTATTGTTGTTTCTATTTAACTTGTTTTTTCCCATTAGTAAGCATATTATGTTCTAATAAATACCCAAGCTGATAGAAATGTTGGAAAAATCATTTTTTGTTACATTTATTTGGAGATAATCTCCCAAATATTTCAGTAATTATTTTATAGCTTTGGTCAAAAAAGTTCATTACAATTTTAAAAATAGTAAACATACAGTTATATATACATTTAAGTGAAAATATTTACAGATAATTTTAGAAGTAAAACATTTTCATTAGAAGAATTTTGGCATAATGCATTTGAATCTGGTTTTTTTGTGTCATAGTTATGAGAGCAAAATACTCTATACCTTAGTAACTCTGTTCAATGTCAAAAATTAATGATGATATATTGTTTTTATAAGAATAAATAAATTAAGAAGATATATTAACTTTATCTTTATTCAAGTAATTTCAGTTAACACACCCACAAGGTTTAAAATCATCACATTTAATACTTATATTTATGTAAGAGCATTGTTCATTGCTGAACTGCTTGAGTGTTTCGCATATTTTCCTTCAATTCTGCATGGCTACTTCTTATTGATCATTATTTCTTACAGCGGACGAAAAAAGGAATTACTTACTATAAAGAGCTATGTGAATGGTTGGAGATCCATGCAGAACATTTATAAAATAAAATTATTTTTTGTATTAGAAAAGACCACATATTCTCAATATGTTTTAAAAAATTCCTTTAAATCATCCTTAAATCATTCAAAAGGTTGATATTTAAAAAAAATTAATATTGAACATTAAATTACAACTTAGTTTAGAATCTATGGTTCGGAATCCATCTCCATCATTACTATAAGGAGAAGGAATTAAAATCTCACTTTTCCTTGTGAAAATTAGATGTTTTATTAAGAGAGATAATGATGTGATATCGTTTTATAAAGAGAGATAATGATGTGATATTCATATCATACGATTAAAAATCCATTTATTATTTTAAAATGTGAAGTTTTTGTCTAATAGAAGTTTTCAATATAATGTTGTCGACTAAAAGAATCGTTATTTCGATAAAAACTGAAGCATAGCACTGAATTACATCTCCTGTAGTTCAAACATTAGATGAAAATACATTTGCATAAACTTCTAAATAGTTAACATAAACGTATCAATACAAAGAGAAAAAAAGAATTGGTGATTTTATTTATCTACTTATATATATATATATATATATATATATATATATATATATATATATATACACACAATCATTCGTCATGTTAAAAGTAAATACTTTTACTTATACTTTATCTACTTTTTTTTCTTATCTACCACTCTTTACGTAACTAATGTGATGGTATACTTAGATTCTAGTTGTTATCAAGAGTTTTTTATTTGAAAAGTCTTTAAATAAAAATGTATGTTACTGAGTATTTAAGACAAATATGTAATGAAACGGTTAATTCCAAGAGATATTTATACCTCCTTGTTTTAGATTTAAATTAAAAATACCTATCATAACATTATAATTCGGATATTTATTTTAACAGAATTGTGCAAACAGCTCCGTTTCAAACAAACCATTTTCATTTCTTATTGGATTTTAAAACCTTATACTTTATGTAATTATCTTATTAAAATAATTATTCTTGAATACGTGAGATATATTAAACCAGTGAAAATATTAAAATAAAACATAATTTTTCTATCAATTCTCCTTCAATTACCCATAAATATTTATCATTCAATAGTTTTGTTGATTTTGTGTAATTTTAAATAATACGTGTGTAAATTTCATTTTTTCTTACATGCGCAAATATGTCAAGAAAATAATAAGCTTGTTGCAAAACCATAAAAAATATACCTTACAATTGTAGTTAAGGAAACTTATACATGTTGAAAAGCTCATCCAGCATACAGTTTAAGATCTTACCTTAAATAATCATCGGTATAGCCATTATTATTAATAAGGATTAAAATCAATTTTTAAAGATAATGAGATCACATGATCAGATAAATACAAATAACTTTAAAAAGGTATTGATTAATTCTTTTCATACTACTATTTCTATGATAAAAATCGCAATCTCGCTAGGAATTTTAAAAATATCCGTTAACATATAGGTATCATTAGTAGTTTAAATATTCTTATCCAGTTAAATTAATATGCATGTTAAAATAATCCTGTTAAAATAACATGTGAATACCATTTATATTTCAACACTGAGTACTTCAGAATTTTTCTTTCTTGATAGCGAAATTAATGAATTATTTACGACTGAAAAGTTTAAGAAGTTGATTAGTTATTTCTTTCCTAGTTTTATTCCTTCATTTATATATAGTTAGCTTACAAAAAAATGGGAAACGTGATTTCATTTAATTCATAAGATAACTTTTCTACTTAAGATTGGACTCATAACTATTCGATTAGAAGAATTTTTTTAAAAAAATTATGGATATTTAAATTAAAAATTTGCATTTAATGTGATTGATTGCACTTAATATGCGTTAAGGATTTCAATTTTTTATTGTATCATGCATGTTAACTTAGAGACTTCGTTATATGTTTCTTGGATGGTTGATCTTGAACTTAAGCTTTGATTCAACCAAAAGTTGCTGTGAAATATAAAAGGAGGGCAGAGAATTGAACTTTAAAAGTCATTACGTGTGCAGTGGTTTGAAAATTTTTCGAAACTTTTACCAGGCACATTTGTCTACATGGTCATCGGACTAATGTTTGAAAGTACGAAGTTTATGGCTCATAGTTCGGGCAATATCTCTAAAATGAAATTTGTTATAAATACTAATAGAGAAAACAAAAGTTGTATTTAATTCAAATTAAAGTAAATTAATAGAAATTTTTCTATAGTTTAACAAAGCAAGCTACACTGATATTCGTACACACAATTTTACTATGAAATACTATACTTGTTCACTAGTTTCATTAAATAGATAAATTTGGTGAAACCTTTTAATGGCATTATGCTAAATTTAAATTATTTTTTCCCAAAGTTTGATTTCTATTTTAAATTTTGGCAAAAATAAGAATGATAATATTTATTTTCAGATTTTTTTAAAATTAAGTCTGAAGTATAAGGAAGAAATATGTGATGCATTTTGCGTATATTTGTATTTCACGTTAGTTTATGCTCTGCATTCTTTCATGAACGATCAATAAAAAACTGTAGTGAATGAGTGATGCAAAGTTATTGGAGCGCAGTGGTTTTAAAAGACTTAAAAGTTGCTTCTTGTTTCATCTTTCGTTCTATAGTGAAATGTATTGGCGCTATGGCCATGTTCTGAGCCTTATTTAACATTTGATGCTCCTACTGCACTATTTGAAATTTCAAACGTTGAAATTCTTTAAATATTCATTAAAGTAGAAGTCAGTAAAAAAATCGAACTAGTTTTATTCCATATTATAGAATGTTCACAAAGCAATTATTATTATGAATGTGAAGTGTTTACTAACTCGTGTACTCGGACAAAGATTATATATGAAAATTCTTCTAATTTTTCACTACCAGAATAACTAAATCCGAGTCAGGAACAATTCTTATAAATTAGGTACGAGTGAAATATCAGCTATCCAATGATCACTTAATTTTCTTGTATCAATTCCGATAACCTTCGTTAACCTTCTATCTCCTCTCAGCACTTTAACATACCCTATACCTCTGATCATTTCCTATTTAGTACACTTCAATATCTATAGTAATGTTGATTTCATTCGAAATCATGGTTTATTTACAAGGCTAGGTTCTCAAATCCATATAACATCATAAAGTAACATAAAATGTCGAAGGGGGAAAGCACAAAAGAATACGTTACAAAGCAAGCCTTATTTTCTTGATGAAGTCAATAGTGGTAACGTTTCGCTGATGTATTCAACAAGTGAACAATGCGAAAAAACATTTCTTATTTTCATTATCTGTATACTTTTAGACAGGGTATTGGAAATTATTGATGTGCGATAGTCTCTGTAAAAAAAAATATCTCTAAAATATTTTTATTTTTTATTGGAGTGAAAACAGTTTAAGAAATTCGGCTGCTAAGTAATATAAATTATATTTATAATTTGATCAAAAATAACCTGTATTGATCTAAATATATTATTCATGAATTAGAAATTATCCATGTGCACATCATGATATAAACGTCTGTTTGGAATATTTCTTTTCCAGCTGTACATGAAATCATTATATTTTTGCTTAAAATCATGACAGTTTATTTTTTTAAAAAAATAATGCTATTTCAGTAATATTTTCCTTTATTACTCGAAATATCTGAGCGTAATTTTAGCCAAAACTCTCAAAGGTTCCTTCAAAGTAACTATTATATTCATTAGAACAGACAAAGTGTGGTATTTGTCATATTTTTTTAAGCTTTAATCCCCTTCCATCATTTCGTTTTAAAAAATGGCATGATTTCTATACAACTTAATTTCCGTTTCCATTTTATTGTATCGATGATTGAATGAATAAATAGAAGAAAATTAAATAAATTTCCGATTTTTAATCTCTGTTACCTATAGCTTCTTTGCCAATAAAAGTAGTTTTACTTTAAAGCCTGTATTCTATTATACTTATTATTTGACCTATCGAACCATGATTTTAAGCAAACTTTAAGACGTAATGATCGAAAGCTAAAGCAAATCTTTACGCAATTTTGAACTAGCAACATAAAAATGTTTTAAAATGCCTTTCAGAATTAATATGCGACATACACTTTTTGTGTTAGAATACAATTTATTAAGAAAATGCATATGACAAACATCTCTCATTAATCTTTGTTTATATTGTTCTAAGTGTTTTCACAAAAAATTTTTGTATTGTAAATGTGGGGATACAATAAGATGGATTGCAAATACGTGTATAATTTTTAGAGAAGCTAAAGCGTTTCCTTTCCAAATTTGAGTGAGATATTGTAAGAATATTTTCCTCTTATTATCTTTCTTATTAATTATTCATTCGATTGGTAAAGCAATAGCATTGATCAGAAGAACTTCTAATAGTATAATGGTGACTACAGTACGTGAAATATAATACTTTCACAAAGGTAATTCCTTAAAGTCTAATGTAGAAGTTAGTATTTTGATGGTGATACAAAACGATGGTGTTTTCCAAAATTCCTTTTGTTTAGCTCTCTTTACACTATTATTTCAATAATAAATACAAAAACCCCATTGTTACAACACCTTTAATTAATTTTGCTACGAACTGTGGTAGAAAACCTCTAATGTACGGAAAATGTACATACCTCTCACTCGTAAATGTACATAGATTATTTCAATATTTACACTTGTCTTCTAATTAATTTCAATTGAGTATTCCATACATTCGTATACATATTGTATAATAACTGACTAAAATAGTCGAGAGAAGCAAAGGTGTGTGTTTGCAGAAATAATCGATCCTATACACAGAATTGAGTCGTAATGAATTCAGTTAACATCAGAGTAGGCATGTAAAAAGTATTTTTTAGACTTCAAAGGAGACTTTTTGCTTCTTTTTTAATTTTAAATATTCAAGTTTAGTTCATTTTAAGCTTACACCTTAATATAAATCTAGTTAGACATATAGTTGTTGATATACAATTTATTGTATGATGAAGGAAACACGAGGAAGTTCATATGATTCATAACTGTACTTCTAAAATAGCATGAATAATTTTTTTTTACTTTTTAAAGTTTCATTTTTGAGCTAAAAATTTCGATTACTGAATTAAGAATATCAACACTACCGAATGAAACTTCTTTCATTGCCATGTGTAAACCTAAAACCATTTATTTATTTCTTAGCTAAAACAGAGGTGGCAATTTTTTTCCGAGATCAATAAGAATTTACTAATGGGACGTAGTAAAATGAATCTCTAACAATTAAAGTCAAAATTAATGCTTTTTTTTTATCTTAGAACTAGCCCCAGAATGTCCGCTTCTTTGAAAACCAATAAGTAATACGTAGATTGATTCAAAATTCAAATAATTTAAATTGCTTAGCACATACTAATTGATTTTAGATTTCCATAAATGAGATTTCATTTAGCTAAAACTTATAACATCAAACATGATTTACGATAATCTTTTGAATTTGTTTGGATAATAATATTTGAAATTACCTTATTTAAATTTTTTCAGATAAACATTGGATTTTAATCACATAACATTTGAATTTTTGTTATTTAGCATTACATTGTCAAATATTAATCTCATAATTAGATTTTCAAAATAATTCTAAAATATTAGAAATATTATGTTACTCTTTTACATAATATTTATAAACGAGTTAATTTATTAATTTATATTGACAAATAATTTTTATTCTAAAGGAAAATAACACATATTTATTTATATGTATTATTTTAATAAAATATATACATTATTTGTAGTAAATGATATTATTATAGAGCTGTTTCTTTGGATAACTTTTGGGAATTAGGAATGTAACTTAACGAGAAACTTACGAATTTCGTCGTAGTGTTTCAATAAGCAAAATAGATTTTATAAAGGTAAAATTAATTAAAATGCCATTCAATATATATGACCACTAAAGTCTTTAAAGAACATTAAATCTCAATTAAAGGTAATTAAAGTGTATGTAGAAACTGAAATGCCTTTCCAATTTTATGCTTAAAATTTTATTTATTGGTAATTAATTTAAATTGAACTTTCAGAATCTTACAATTAAAAAAATCCAAATTTCAAACTTATTAGTTAGCTAATTTAAATATAAAGACCAATTTATTTTATATCTAAATGGTGGTAATAAAAATTTACTTTTGCATTAAGCGATAATCTTGGCTACAAGGGATTAATATTGCTAATATTTTGGACCGGAATCTTGAGAAAAAAGGTTTCTTCAAGAAATTAAATTCACACACACACACACACACACACACACACACATATATATATATATATATATGTGTGTGTGTGTGTGTGTGTGTGTGTGAGAGAGAGAGAGAGAGAGAGAATGAGTGTGTTAGGGAGCGAAAATAGTTAAATAAAAAAAAAATTGTTTCAATCATTTTTTAATGAAATCATTTACCTTGGTTCGAATAAGTTTGTTCAATATCTTATGTTTATTATGGCACAAAAAAGTTTGAAAATGTTTAATAAAATTCGAATGATCCCATTTTGAATAAGAAGTAAAGCAGTTAAAATTTTTTCTTTAGGTACCCAATATGACTTTTCAAATACATTTTAAAATACTACCTTTGTTTAAAAAGATTTATATAATTAAATAGTTTAACATTTTCACAGTAATTTGGCATCATTCAAAAGTTGAATAATTGGGAAAAAAACCTTAATTTGACATTATTCATCTGTTTTCATATTTTAGAGATTGTGCGTACATTTTGAAGAAATCAGCTTTTATCTATACAAAAGGTTTATATTATAATTATTTCTCATTTCCTTAAATATCAACAGACTTATATGAATTAAGATATCTTTTCCTTCAAATTCTTAGAATTATTTCTTATATATTTAGTATATTGAATAATATTATTCTAAAAGGTTCATGAATCCTAAGGCAAAAATTAATAACACTAATTAGAAACATTCCATATTTCACCACTTTTATAATGTATGAATTTTCAATCATATATATATATATATATATATATATATAATTATTCCAAGATCTTTCAAATGAATTTCATTCATGCTCTTTAGCTTCTTTTCTCATTTGTGGCTTAATTTTGAGATGTATATGAGGATTTTAAGTATTAAGAAAAATTTAATAAATACATTAAAAGAGATAGATTCGGTGCTCAATATATTATTACGACAAGAACGGTAAATTAGGTTTAATACAAAAATATTAAAGCAGAATCTCCAGACTCTAGATTTAGGGTTCAAAGTAAGAAATCGACCGCTGAAATTCCAATTCACGAAAGCAGTAAGTTGCTGGATCGAAACTGCAAAATATTCCTGTTGCGACAGCTGATAGTAACGAAGAAAGGGTTGAATTTGCTTTTCATTTTTGCTTCCACACCAACATTTCCTTTAAAAATTTCCCTCAGCTTATGTTACAACTCTATAACAAAAAAAATATCACAAAAGTCTTTATTTCTGTCATTTACCTGAATAAAATATCAAGTGAGTTTTAATCCTACAAATAAATAATAAATAGTTCCATAATATTTTTTTCACATTTTTGAAACATTATACTCGTATTTATAATTATTTATACTGAAAAACGTCACTTGTGTTGTTTAATGTCTTATAAATTTGAAATTTAAAATTAAAATAATACTAATTATTAATTTGATTTATTGGTTTATTTTCGAGCAACGTGGAGCTTTTTAGGATATTTCACAAGTTTTAAAATATTCTATAAAACACACATAAACATTTTTAGAAGAATTACTTTTATCCAAAATATAGTTTTCGTCGATTCCTTTAGGCAAATACATTTTATTTGCTTAAATCCTGAAATTTCAAACATAACTTCTTTAAAACGGAATAATTTTAAAGACAGTTAAAAGAACTTTGAAATAAGGATATTTAATTCCTTTACACATATTCATTAAGGAAGTTTTATTTATTCATTTATTTGTCAAATATAATATACCGTCTTGATTTTTGTTAAATATTGCAATTATCTATTATATTGAGATCCCCATTGTTTCTTTTTCTATATATATTAGTATTTCTCATTCAAAAGGGCTTGGAGGCATTCTATACAAAGAAAAATAAAAGTTTATTCAAATTCAAAGAATTCACTCACTTAAGTTAACAACTGAGATTTAAGTCTTGTTCTGTATTCTTATCGACGTCGAATACGAATTTTTTCTCCTAAAGTTGTTATTCTTTGCTCGGCTTAAGAATGTGTATTTTTTTCTAGATTTATGATAGGATTTATATAAATAGCTTCCAACTTTAAGATAATGTAGCGTATATATATATAATATATGTGTATATATATATATATATATATATATATATATATATATATATATATATAATGGATTAGTTCTGAATGCAGATTTACTCCTTAAGAATACAGGTGTTTCTGATTGCTTAGATAAAACCTCAACTGAAATTTAAGGAGGTCATTCAAAAACTTTTTATATAGGCGTTTAAAATACAAAACATGTAAGTAAACATAGCTAAGAGTTATGTATACATAAAATATCATGGATTTTAGGTTCTATGAGAGATTTGAACAAACTCCACATTTTCCATCTCCCATTAACTTAAAAAATAGTGATACATAAATTCTGTACAAGAATTCTTAAGTTCGATTATAGATCGATATTTAATCGCTACTGGAATTTTAAATATGCCTTTGGACAAAAATATTCTATATCCAGAAACCGCTTAGTTCTCTTTTTATTCTTCTCTTAGTACAAAGATCATTCTCTTCCCTTTATTGCTTCTTTCATCAGGAAGATGAATTTATTGATTTAAGAAACCGAAACTTTTAAGAAACTAGATGCAACGATTTAGGTGACATTGCAAGAAGTTTAGAGGAGAAAAATGAGAATGAAAAAGAGTTTGGTGGTAGTGAAGGTGGAAGTGTGGTGGAAATTTTGAATCAATCAAACTTTATACAGCAAAAAAAGCATATAAATATGTATTTCTTAGCTCATTAGAAGTGCGATAATAGATCTGAAGATATTTTCTGCACTTATGCGCATTATGTTTAATTACAGCTGATTAAAATGATTGTTTTTATAGCAATTCATGTAAATCTCGGAGTGGATTTTACAAAACAATTTAACCAAATTAATTATAATACATTTCTTAAAATTTTTATATGTTTTATGGTACTGTCTATCCATTCGAGAATAACTTCACCATTTACTTAAAAAGCCGCAAAGCTATTTTTAATTTATTTTTTCCTTACTGATAAGGTACTCTTTTTCCATGTTATAATCTCTTATGAATTATTTTATAATTCTTCTTTTGCTGTAAATGAACAATGTTGTCTCTAATTTTCTTACATTATTATCTTTACATGTAATTTTGAAAAATAATAATATCTCAAACATAGAGCTCTATTTCTGTAAAACTTTAATTCTTCAGAAAATTTAAATTATTGTCAAATTGGGAAAAAAGTAGACTTATTAAATAATTGTTATTCATAGTCTTAAAGGCAGATTTTTCTTATGAAAAAACAAGCAGTCCAGTATTTAAATGTTCTTGAAAGTGTATATAAATTTTTGGTATTACTTGTAAAGGAACATAAATATTCTCTAATAGTATACTAAGAATAGAAAATAACTTTAATAAACTATATCTTGTACATAGACCTTCAAGAGAAAAAAATTACTCAAGTAAAATAGTAAGCAATTTTACTTTACACAACGAAATGCTCAAAATAAGAGAATTTCTCAATGAAATGACTTTACAAGAAGAGTGAAATTATTTTCACTCTAAAACATTAAGGAAACTATTTCCTTTGAATCCTTTTTTTAAATTCCCTTTAAGAAATGTAATTGAATATTACAGGTTTGTAAAGTTAATAGAAAAATATTCTTTTAAAAGATATATGGACCCTACCATATCGTATTTTGAGGATATATGTGTGTTCTGAAATGTTAAGACATAATATCATATTTCCAAGAGTTGATATCAAACGTTAGATTATAATCACACATTGAATAGAACATACTCATTAATTTGTACTCGGCATATGCCTGTGACGATAAGTATAGTGATGAATGTAAATGCATTTGTAACTTACAGTCGTAAATCTAGATTTAATCATTTATGCCTTACTATATATATGATGAAGGATCAAGAGTTCTACCAAATTATACCTGTACCAATGATTATAACAGAATTTAATTTAAAACGAAAAAAATGATGCATTTTCCTCTATAAAGCACTTTTTATTAAATGTGTTTAGATACATGAAACTTAATGAACTATGGATTGGTTGTTTATGAAATTCGCACTTAGAAATAATGCGAGGACTATTGGTGATTGGTCCCGTAATTTTGAAACTCAGTCACGTGTCAAGTGACGAGAACGACCACTGAGCTGATATATATATATATATATATATATATATAAGATAAAGCAATGAATTTATCATTAAAAAACATAAGAGTAAGAGAACAATTAAAATCCAAAATCAACAAAAAAAAAAACATTTATAGAATTAAGTAAAAAAGTTGAAATTGAATCAAATTAGAAACTAATTTGAACCAAAGAATAAATCAAATAATTTGAATACCCAACAAAACAAAACATTTATATTCAGACTGGGGACTGAATTGTGGGGTTAAACTAGTTCTATGGTACCAACCCTCCCCCAATGCATCTTGTTGGGTAAAATTGGATTATTCCAAAATTCAAATAGTAAATTAAAGAAAAGAAACAATAAACAAAGAAGAAAAAATGAATAGAGAGAGATATCTCAATTACTAATTATTTTCAAAAACAATTGTTTTCTAAACTAGTAACATATATTCTTCACTTAAAATCCTTCCAATTAAAATATTTTAAACAAAAACCATCTGTTAAATTATCTAATTATTAATTATCCAAATAAAAATTATCCAATTATAACTTATCCATTAAAACTTATCCAATTAAAACTTATCCATTAAAAAATATTCGATTAAAATTATCCAATTAAAACTTATCCATTAAAAAATATCCGATTAAAATTATCCAATTAAAAATATCCTATTAAAAATTATTTAATTAAAAATGTAAGATTTTTTTCGAAACAATAAAACATTATAATTAAATATTTCCAGTTAAAAACTTTAAAAACTACACACCCGAATCCATGCTTTTCATGAAAAATCATTTCAAATTTCACAGTTGTAAAGGCAAAGATTCAAAAGATCATATTTTTGACAAGTGATCATGAATCTGAGTGCAATAGGTTAAGGAACTTATTAAGTGATGATGTCCACCACCATGCACTGTTGCCAGATAAATTTTGGAAGTCAATAGTATTTAACTAATTTGATTGTAAAAAGTTTCTATATAAAATATTTAATGAAAATCCACCAATATATCAATCATGACCAGAAATCATATTAAATGATACATAAATCAGAATTTTATTTGTTGTAATTATTTAAAATTCAATTGAGTGAAATAAGTGTGTGTAAATGTGTACAAGTACAGAAATGTTTCAAAATATCTTCACAACTAGACCACTAACTAGCTGACTTTATAATCCTAATATTGTGTGGTGGATTTGTTTTGAAACGAAAGTCCAAAAATTCATGTATGTCCTGAAAGTCAATAGCCCCCATGTACACGACCACCTTTTTGAATAAGTCACCAATTCAAAAGATATTAGAGTAAGCTCTTATTCCAAGTTATAATAAAAATTTCTTTACATATAAGATACAATTTACATAATGACACTTCAATACCTTCCAGACTCCGCCACGAAGTCCTTTTGGGAAATCCCAAAAATACATTAAAATAAACCTTCAAATAAATTATTGAGAATATATCTCTTTAAGAAATCTAATGGATAATCACATTCTTTACATTCTGTTATAAATTTCTTAATATTATTGAATATATCTTTATCATTTCTAACTAACAGTTTATTACGATGCAAAAAATTTAGTATAATGTTTCTGCAAATGTATAAATGAATATTGCTTTCCCAATAAGGCATTTTAATTATCTTAAACTCGAATGGATCTCTTTTATCAAATAAATTACTACAAATGATATGATCCTTTATCTGTGATTTTGTATCCAAATATTCAGCCTCACCCATATCTGAATTTGTCTGCAATAAAATCAAATAATTAGGATAAAATTCAATGTTAGGCTTAAAATCTTTACATTTACTAAAAATTATTAGGTCGTCTATATATATATATATATATATATATATATATCAGAACTTCCACACCATTTTGATATGAGGACCCTGAGCATTGACAGATTTTACATGCATCATCATTGGCACAATAGGGATATTTTTTGGCACACAGGACTCGAACCCTTGACTCGACGGAAACTATTCCGGTCATTACCTCCTAAGTTACAACGATCTCAATAATATTACAGAGTATGTTTCCTTATAAATCCTCGTTGCTTAAATTATCTATTTTATTGCAACAACGAGAAAAATATAAAAGCATTGTTTTTGAGGTAATATAGACATTCATTGGATAAGCCTCCCATATAATAATATTAAAAATTACAATCCATACAAAAAATCAAATATAATAAAACTAACTTGATAACATATGGTTTTGTGTCTCTTTTTGAATTTAGTTACTTCCACTGATTTGTAATTGAAATGAATATCATAAACAAAATAAAAGATTAAATTATTAAACAATTCCAATATCGTTACAGTACCCTAAATATATGTAATATATTTTTTTATCTTTGAACTAATTGAATAGGATAAGCTCTTCAACACTCATTAATATCAATAAAACAGCAGCTATTTACCATATACTTGTGGTATTGGTTGTGAATAAAGTCTCTCTTGTGAAAACATTACATCAGTAATTAGGCTTGTATCTTATGAATTTTTCTTCTCGTGGAAGTTGGATAGATAAGTAAATTTTTTCAGATAATTTAACTTTAGATTTCCATAAGGATCACCCAGATCATGAATCTGACTTCCACAAGAAATTATTTATCATACTAAAGATGATCAAGTTAAATGAAACTGCTGCAAATAATAAATTAACACCTCTATTTCAGCCGAGCTGTATTCTTGTATTCATAGGATTAGATTATTTAGTTTAAATCATTCTTTAGAATATTTCTTTTCAAAATGCTTAATAAACTCATTTATTTAGCTTATTAAGCGTTTCACAGCTTATTTATTGTGAGTGTGAGAGAAATTTCACATATATATTTTAAATTTTGAATTAATATTTCATTATAAGTGACATTATATGAAATCCATATTCTACAAATTATGTCAAAACCTTAAAAAGGAACATTTTTCACAATCCCGTCACTTTTCAAACATAATAAACGCTTAAAATGCTCAAAAATTCAATAAAGTGTTTCTTTTTTTGTCTCGAATCATATATTGTTTACGATAAGAAAAGTATGATATTTTTTTCTTGCATATCTATTCTAGAAAATTAAAAACCTAATCTTGTTTAGGATAAGACGTTTCACATTCTCTTTATTATATTCATTTATTTAACTCAAGGGAAATTTACTACTTTATTAAAAGAAAGAAATATATATGTCTGTATAAATTCTATGTTAACCTTAAAAAAGAATGTTTATGTTTCTCATGAAAAATTTTGATTTGTTTCCAAAAGAAATTATTTTTGTATCCCTAAATTGATGAGAATTATTTGGTCGTTTTTCAGGATTTTATACAACAAAGTATATGAGGGCTCCGAACATATTCTTTAGAGAAAATTGCTTTAGTTATTTAAAATATAAAACAAATACATCTCTGAGACATTTTGGGTAGACATAATCTTATACTTATATAAAATGAATATGATTCGAAAGAAGTGGCATAACCTAAAGTTTTCTAAAACCATTCTAATTTTCATGAAATTTTATGTTTCTGATTTTTAAATGTGTACTTAAGCGTTCAAATTGTTAAAATTTCTTGAGTGCATCTTTATTGCATTATAAATAATCTGTTAAGACATTTTAATATAAAATAGTTTCTTACCACATTATTTGAAATTATAATGCAATTTATGTGTAGATGTTCGTCCAAATCATTCAGAGTAAAAAAACGTTTTTAAATACTTGCCAATATAGGTTAATTTTATCACATTATTAACATTAACTTTTGGAGTAATTTATTTATGAAATGCTCTTAATAAAGAGTTATTTTTTTAAAAAAAAAACAGTCTAAACTGCACACTTAATGGTTTTATCTTATAATGTTTCCGGGAGTTTATTTTTTCAAAATTGTTTTTTACGATAGAATTTAAATTCAATTTTTAAGTACGAAATCATGATATACAATGGTGTACATAAGTCAAGCATAATTATTATTTATATGAATAATATAGAAATTATAAGTCGGAATGGTATAATACGTAAATTGCCAGTGTAAAATAGTTTTAAAATAAAAATAAGGATAATATGAAAGAACAATAATAATCACTTTTATTATCCTAAGAAACAGCCTGAAAAAAACTGGACAAAAGAGAATTTCACAGTTTAATAAAAAACAAATAAAATAAAAAGATGATGCTTCAGGTTAATAAGATAAGTGATGGCATATTCCACAATAATTTCCCATAACTCTTTGACATTGTGTTTGAATTGTGGGTTCAAATAGTTCCAAAGCTTACAAAGAGCGCTTTTTCAGTTCTGAAACGTAACTTGGTGGGAGCGGTTGGGCTGCAAGTTGTCTCTTAAGCTCATACCACACATGCTTCATAAGAATCAAGTCAGTTAAATAAATAGACCATTGCAGGCGTTCGATATTTTCTGTTTCACAGAAATTGTCAGTTAGCAATCACACGGTATCAAGGTGCGTTATCATTCATAAATATGAAACCAGGACCAATAGCACCTCAAAAGAAGTGAATATGAGGATCAAGATCTTCTCTCTCATCCCTGTATCTTTTAGCAGTCACAGATGCAGTCTCAAAAATATGGAGGTCTATTTAGTGGTCCAGCGGGAAGCTTACATACATCATAGTTATCCTTGACATAATTACAATGATGCATTTCCATGATATTTCCTGGATTAAATCAAGCTCCACATTATTTCCATTTCTTTAGCAGATTAAAATCAGTGTTTAAATTAAAACAAGATTCGTCACTGAACAAGATTGTCCCATTGTCCTGAGCTCCAGTACTGATGTTCCCAACTTCTGTTTAAGCCATCGCATTTATGCATAGATGTATGGAGAATGAAAACTGCTGATTGTTTAACATAAATATGCCCATGTCTCCTGTAAAAAGTTTGTCCAAAAACAAGTACTTCTGTTCTGGCTGTGAGTGCTAAACACAGTTCTCTGTTATAAATGTCCCTCTTACATCCCACAGTTACTTGATCTTGATGAATGGTTGCGACTCTTGGTCTACCTGGTACTTGTTCACACTTTGAAACTCTTCCACAGTCTTGAGATCCTACACTGAAACAAATTCATAATTCATGGCATTGAAATTTGTGATATTCCGGATTTGAGCATTCCAACGATCCTTCTTTTCGCAAACATGTCCAGTTGTAGTCTTTGTACAATCGTATATTTTGTTTAATCGTTAACAACTTTCCTTCACACATGAACTACACGAAACCTATGTGTACAGTATATACCGAGTAAGCCGGTTTATTCTGCGTTCCGATGTGCTCAGGCGTTTTGTACATGAAGACGTCGACAGAAATGTTTCTCATAAATACAAAGTTAAAGCTTCAACAGATTATTCGCCTCTGCTTATTTCGAACAAATTCTCCAAAATTTACTTATCTTCTGTCTCATTTTGCGAGTTATGATCAACCTCCGGACACCAGTGTACTTGGTCAAATGCTAAATTGTAAAAAATTTCGAAAAAAAATATCTCTTTATTTTTAAGATGAACTTTTTTTTTTAATAAAGTAACACATCGAACAAAACCATTAAAAGTCTTTTTTATTTTAAAATTAGAAATATGTATCATTCTTAGTAAGAATTCAAAAAACCTAGCTGTTAAATTTATGAACTCTACATAAAATTAAGGTACTTTAAAAGTCTTATTACAGTTAATTAAAAATTATATTTGTTTTTCATATGTATTTTTCCTCAAACGACTTATTACGCAGAACAGATATTAAATTTTAAAAACAATTCTTTGGAAAAACTACATCAATATTTATATGGCATAGAAACATCATTTACTTGTATAGAATTTGAAAATAACTTTCTCTCGAAATATGAGAAATAAAAATAAAATAAACAGTTTAATGTTTGCATTCTTAGAAAGATCACAACCTAGCAGAAATAAGATTAATTAAATATTAAACAAGATAATAACGTGCATATATTTAATAATATATCTATTTTTCTCTTGTATAACAAAATTTTTTGCTTCACTCATTTATTTTTATGTTCTTATCTTTTTAAAAATCAAATTACAATTATTTTAATGTTTGCATTAAAAATACAACTTTTTGTTGTAATAAATTGCATCTTGATTCTGATGATTTGCAAGCTAAGTTACATTTTGCATTAAAAATATTTTACAAAATCTATTTTCTTACAATGAAATTAAGTTATTTTGGAATTTGAAAAAGTTAATAAAATAAATTATAGTCTGTCGATGCTTTGATGCCCTTAGAAAACAGTGATGACAGCGTGTTTTATATAAATAATTATCATTCCATCATATGTCCTGCTTTTGCTTTCAAATTGAGCACGGAAATTAAGAAGCTATTTTAAAATTTTCGAACAATTTATCTAAACAGTTGTCTTTATTATTTTTTTCGTATCTGTTTTGAATATATATATATATATAGTTTTAAGATTATGTCTCATTTTCGGTGATAAAATTTTGAAATAAAAGCTGCTAGAAATAAAAATATCATTATTTATTAGATTTTTCTCATATGGAAATCCTTATAAATGAAAAAATAATATAAATATTAGCTTTTTTTTGAAAAAAAAATACATAAAAAGAATTTTACAAAATTCATACATTCTGTATATCTTCATTTTTCTGTACATCATTCTGTATAACTTCTTACAATAATTCCTAATTTATCCAATTTAAATAAATTTTGTCTCTTGTGAGTTTGAATCAATTATAATTGATGCATAGAAGCTTAATGAAATATACAAGGTAGAACCCAGAATACAAATGAATAATGAATCCTAAAGTATCCTAGTAAAATCATCTATGAAATGTTTGTAAATGAAATATGTTTAATCATAAATTTATATATATATATATACAACAATCATTACATATAAATACTCAAAAATTTTGATAAATAATAATCTCACTTAAAAATATTTTTCTATCTATCTACTATCTATATCTACTATTTTCTTAAATTAAGCGGAAAAATGTAAGATTATATAAATCTTTTATAGCAACAATACAGAAAATTTTATTCAGAATCAGAAATGTTGCTCATGGTATTTTATCCTAGGTAACTAACTGATAAAATCTTATAAAAGTAGGTTTGTACAGTTTTGCTAAGACTCGTAATCAGTTAAATTATATTTATGATCATGAGAAACATTTTATTAATCAAAAAGCAAAAAAGAAAGGAAATCTCTCTCTCTTCTTATTTTTACTAATAATCTTTGACGTAATCTTACAACTTTATATTTAACTTTAGTTTTGTTTAAAGTCACATGCATAATATAATTAATAAATAAGACCTTTTCAAAAGCTTCAAATGTTTTTTGTGTCAAAATGGGAAGTAATATTAGGTAAAATTATAATAGATAAATTTTTAAGTTTAAAAATTTTGGATTTGTCCGAGGAGGAATTTTCAATGAAATTGTAATTTTACGTTGCAGTGCAAATTTAACTATTAATTTTCCAGAAAAACCTGGTCAGATCAGTAACACAGGGACTAAAAACACATGAGGTAGCAATAAAGTTTGTTTATTGTACATGATTTAAAGTAGAAATGTTCGACACAGTGAGAATCAACACATTTTATCGTAAATCTCATGGATTTTTTATCGGCTCCTACACCAGGGAAATGGGATTTTGGTTACAAATTCTTACAATTCTGAGGTACATGAAGGTAACTGAGATGACTCAAAGTAGTAACTCAACTGAAAACGTACCTAATGCACCATTAAGCAAATTGTTACCCAAATAGATTTAATTAAAATTTCTCCCTCTTTTGGTGTACCATAATATTTTGTTGAACTTAATGTTTTAACTGTAGTTCTTTGATGCCTTTCCATTACCAACCCATTGAAGAGTGAAAAAATTTGAAAAGCGTTTAAATATCGTTAAGCCTTTATAAATAAATAAAATTTAAATAATGATGATAAAATAACAATATTTTTCCTTCAAATGATTTTTTTTCTTCAAATAAGCAAACTACGTTAGCAATAGTTTTTACTTTAACTCCAGTAAATACACAGAACAATTTTGATTAAACGAAAATTATAATTAAGGAGATTAGACGACATGTTTACATTTTAAATCAATTCCTTGTAAAAGATAATACTGTTTAGATAACTACTTATACAGTTATTTTTACGTAAATTGATTATATTTTACTATTCAGCTAAACTTCATACTTTGAAATAACACGTTTAATTGATATTTTGATTAAAAATATGCTTGCATAATCATCTCCATATTACAATACAATCGTCTCCATATTGCAATAAGATACATATTGTCTTATTATTGTAATAGTTGCATTAACTATTACAATAATAAGACATTTATAATTAACTTTATAAACTGCAAAGTTTCTTCTTCATGGTTTAATTTTTTTTTATTCATTCGAAAATACTTTGAAACTATACGATATGCATGGATTGCTAAAATGACGCCAAAATCTGAAAGGAAAGGGAGAGAAATTTTCCTTGTTTAAGTTGTTTCTCAAAGATATTAATGAATTCTTGTCTTAACTATAAATTTAAACATTGAACAAAATTATCTCTGAACTTATAAAGTAATATATTTTTTCAAACATACACAGATATAGGTCCTTTTTGGATAAACTATATTAAATAAAGAAAAATACTTCTATCCTCAGGCATTTTCACCAAAACATTTTGAAATAAATATTGCAATCGTTTTCTGGTTTTTAAAACAGCTTACCCGGGGGTTATTTTTTAACATATGAATATCACGAAGAAAAGTTTACAAGGAATTGATGCTATGAAGACAGAATCTGTTTCTTTGTAATGAAAAATAATCATGTGGTTCACTGCATTTATAAAATGGGAATGGATTTCTCATTTCTCTTCGCCGAACACACAAATTAAGGAAGAAATAGTTATTGGGGATGGGATAGATTGGAACCCAGTGTTTCTGAATGGGACAGAAATGATACCAAGACTCAAGCCTATAGCATTGAGATTATTTACTTGAAAATTTGAGGAAACGAAGGTAACAATAATTATAGATGGATACCAGTTCAATTTTAGTTGGAATCTAGCTCGAAAGAAGTTGAACAAATATCACGGCTTAAGAAAACAATTGAGTTCTGAAAAAATAACCATAGTTATTACAAGGCTTCAGTTACTGAAATATCATTTGTATTCTGTAAAGCTATTTTCTTTATATAAAAAGTTATATGCACTTTAGTATGATTATATAATTAGAATAACTGCACATAATTGTATACGAAAGACTGAGCAAGAAAAAACTAGAAATGCACATCTCGCTTTGATAAACTATGTATTATTTCTATTTTGTAGAGCTTCGAAACGTTTGAAATAAGTAAGTGCATACTCCAACGAAATATTTCTCATTACGCTGCTTTAATGAGAAATAATAGAAAATCATGATATCTCAAGTATCTCTTACTTGTGACATCAGTGTAAAAAGGCTAGATATTCTGAGAATGCCACATTTCTTGCTTTTGAATTAAATTTGAAGTATTTTGCTCATGATCGTAACTGGTTACTTAGATAAATCTGGTTTCAATTATTTAATTATAAATTTATTTCGCTGATGTTGCAAAAATAACTTTGTTCAAGCATTGCGACATTTGATCTAGATTTCTAGACAGAAAAATACAAGAGTTATTCTAATAAATACTTATTCTAGAATTTAATTACATGCAGCTTAAGATGAGTATTATAAAAATCTAAAATATTCATCTTGCTCATACTAGTTGTCGTAATAATTCGCAACTCTATCAGCTGTTAGCAGAGGCAAAAGTTATAAAACGCAATCTTCCTAGTTTTTCTCAAAAAACTGCAAACTCATCAGCTTTTTCAACAACAGTTTTTATTATGCGACTTTTATCCCATTTACTAATAAAGGAAAACATAAAAATTGCATCAAAATCATTAAGAAAAAAGACTCTTTCCTCAATAAAACTACCTGGGAAAATTACAAAAAGTGTCCTTTGTCATAAAAGTTATTGAATTTATCGTGGAAGGAAATTGATCAAACAAAATTTATATTCCATGAAGAGTTTCAGACTATTTGCTATTTGACACCACATTTTCTTTATTATTTATATTGAAAATCTTCATATTTATTTTGCTTCAACACAGCCAATCACACACACACATGCACTGGTTCATTCCCATTCATTGATACATACCATACCCGATATTGTTATGTATTTTCAATCTTACGAGTAAAAGTATGTTTGGGTAGAAAAATATTTCGCATCATTTTAGTGATATTGATCACACATTAATGTTACTGAATGACCTATATTTCATCATAAAGCAACAGAAGAGAAAGGTGTTATTATTAGAAGGTTTATTGTTCAAAAACATATATTTGATTCAAAGATTCCTTTTAAAATTCGCCGAGATAAAAAAAAGGTAATTGAACATTTTTTTTAAAAATTAATTTAGTGATTTTTAAAGATATATAATTAAAACAAAATACCATCTCCATTCAGGTAATTTTTTTACATCCGCATTACAAACTTTTAGCATGCAAAAAGTGAAAAAAGAATGTAGATGTGATTGCCTTTTTATAAATAAATGATTATCATATGTATTTCTCTCCATATATTTTTTATATACCTTGTACCAGTATATTTGTATACCTTGTAATATATACGTAGAAATCATATGCTATTTTAATGAAAAAATAATTAATAACTATCTGTTAAAGGAAAATATTTTGAAGTTGAAAGAATTTTATATATATATATATATATATGTGTGTGTGTGTGAGAGAGAGAGAGAGAGAGAGAGAAAGAGAGAGAGAGAGTGCTTGTGTATTTGCTATAAATAAACCTTTGAATGGAAATTTATAAACAATAACAAAAAAACATAATTAATTAAAAAATATCCATAAGAAAAATATCTGCAAATGAATCTTAAGATTATATTCATAAGGCAAAGTGATGAATGTTTCCCTTTTCTACATTTCTGTATTTTGTACAAGGTAGTAAAGTAAATCTTAAGAGGGAAAAAAAATTAATAGAGATAATCACTATTTTTTCCATATTATGTTTAAAACCTGTAAAACTCCGTAAAGAATTGAAATTCAGTTGTTTACCTAGTCTTACAAATTACCCAGAAACATTTCATTAAGGGGCAAAAGAGTACATGTACCCTTAATAATAATTCTTAAATTATATAGATAGATTAGAAGCTATATATATCTCTAAACATGTTTATAACAGCTTCCCTAAAATGTATTGAAAGCCTAAGCTGGGTTTTGAATAACCTACTAATTACTAAACATGTTCCTTTGTGATAATGTAAACGTCTAATTGCGGTTGCGGTAGGAACAATAATGGGCTTTGTTTATGTCTCTTTTCATGCTTTCCAACTTTCCAACCTACTAGGAGTCTTAATAAAGTCCCTCATGGCTACGGCACTATCGGTTAGAAGTTTTCCAATGCATAAATTATTCATGATTTAGATCTTGGAGGTCTAATAAATTTTCTTAGATTGACCAAAGTTTCAAAGGACTTATATCTTTAAAATTTTAGGAAATTCTTCGATTTTGCTCAATATCTGGATTCGTAAAAATTTCTTGTTAGTTCTACAGATTTGATTGAGGTAAAATATAGTGTTAACTAACAAAATACTTTTGATTTTAGTATGCTTTTAGTATTTAATGCTTTAAGAAGGAAAACAAAATACTAAATAACGTTTCTGTTGTATATTTGAAGAGTTATAATTAAGGTTTCTTACAGCTTAAAAATATATTTCTAATATAAATTATGTTTATATGAAGCTAACTTTTTGTTTTTACTTTAATAATGTAGTTTTTTTGTATGAGTAGATATATTGATAGCTTATGAAAAAATAATCCTTTAAGTTACATAAAGCAAACTAAAGAATTCTGAATTTACCAACATTTTATAAGAAATTGATTTTTTTTGCTTATAAACAGTAAACACGTATGATAAATATTTTCTTTTCACTGTTCAGTTTAGCCGGAACTTTATTTAAATTACCGATACCAGGTTTCGTAAGGCAGTTTACATATTTCTTAATAATGTTAGGCATTTTACCTTTTAATGAATTTAGAGAGAGTTTTAAATAAATTGCTTGTAAAAGAAACATTTTCCACTTATACTTGTATATATCTATAATTTATAGAGAAATAATTTATTTCATAATTTCTAATTACAAATTTTTATGTCCGATGACTTATATATCATCTATTAAATTTTATTTTCAAGTGAAATGCTTCCAAGCAGTCTTTTTTGTTGTCATTTTCTTAAATATTTTGATTTGAATGGATTATAAGCCTTCAAAAAAATGATTGGTTTTTCATAAATTATCAATCAAAGAATAGTTTTAAAAATAATGCAGTAGTTTCATATAATTATACATTGAAAAATCAAAAGTGATTATGTATTATAACTTCACTGCAGTTAACCTAAATATTCATTAAGTATGCAAATAATTTGTCTTAAAAGTTTATGATAAATTCCTCTGAACATGCAATTTAAATTATTTATCTATGAAGGTGCTTATAATTTAAGAAATTGTTTTTTAAGACCTTTATAGTTTTAATACATATTTCTAAAAAAATACTAAGTTCAATAATTTCCTCTAAGATATTTTACTTTTACAATTATTTTAAGTAGTATTCTACTTTTAAATACTAATGTAAAATTTTCTTAAAATGTTAAGACAGATGTGAACTCAGGAAGCATACTGATTCCTTGCAATATGATATAGCTCTCTTTTACATTAGCGTGTTTCATTTTATTTTGCATTTGAATTGCAATGAACCTTTTAGAAGAAAAGCTTGGGTGTATTTATTCTCAGGTCTTCTCTGAATAAATACACACACGCAAATATATATATATATATATATATATATTAATATGAAGCCGTTATTTCTGTCTATTTCCTAAGTCTCAATTCTTTAATAAGTATTTTTTTAAATAAGCATTGTGCAATTATTAGTACAGTAGGATAAAGTTAAGACATTGTCTTTAAAATATGACAATCGTGAAGCATTTCTCGTAAATATGACAAATACAAAATCAATTATACTCTCGAATCTTCATAAAAACT
Organism: Nephila pilipes; assembly: GCA_019974015.1. NCBI lineage: Eukaryota > Metazoa > Arthropoda > Arachnida > Araneae > Nephilidae > Nephila > Nephila pilipes. Next base: position 261,084 of record BMAW01003249.1, read on the forward strand.
AAAATATAATCAATATTAAGCATCTTAAATGAAAAATAGATGTGACAGGACATAATTAAAAACTCTTCAATTGGCGTATATGCAAAGAAAGTATTAACTCAATTGTCATAGCAGCATGTGTAATTTATTATTTTAATTTCAAATAAAATTTATTGTAGCTGAGCTTCTACTTTTGCATAGACAAGTTAAACATATTCATGTTACTCGTACTTATGTGAGTACTAAAGGCTTATTAAAAGAAACTCTTTGTATAGTGTATGTGTCAACTACGATTTATGCAACTATAGACCTTATTCTTCTCCTCTAATAATGATAACTGAGAAATGGATTAACTGATGAAACAAGCATTCCCTCACCTGTCTAATCATGCTTAAACTACTTAAACCTATTCCGTAAGTACTCCTAGCTTTTATAATGGAGAAAATGACATTTCATTCCTTGGAAATAATGACTAATGTCTTATTCACTTGTAAAAATAATCAACATTTGTCAGTTTCATGAAAGAATTTGGAGATACATAATTACCACACACAATTAATGACTCATTTTAAAACATGAAATATAAAATAAATATACCCAAATTAGGAATTATGAGTTAATAATAACTTATTTAGGTTATGTGTATTTCTTACAACTAATATTTATACCTTTGTTTATTAGCATAGGTTTTCAGAAATTATTTTTAAAGAAAAACTATTGTATAAAAAGAGGCAATTTCTGTTGAAGTCATTTGAGTATTGAACACTATTGTTTTTTATTAATATTCATAAGGTATTTAATAAAGTACTCAATCAATAAAGCCAATTATTCAGTTAATAAATCAATTCCCTTTATAAAATATTTAGTCCCTATTTGACTTCAGGTTTTCTTGCGCTTTTTAATGTTGTACATTTGACACAATTAACTGTATATAATTTTGATACTTGTATTTAGTGATTATTAAGCTTATATGCGCAGTTGTAAAAGATAATATATCTTCTTTAAATTAAAATTTGTATATTATTTTAATTAAAATTCTAAATTATTTTTTTTTATATTTCAAGCAGAAATCTAAGTTCCTTCTTCTTGCTTGCTGATTTCCCAGTTTTACTTTTCTAATCATTAAGGCTTGATATTTTTTTAATTCTTAGTAAAAGTAAATACCAAAATTATTCTCTTATGTCTTTCTCTTCTTAATGTTAACTATATCAATGCTGTTCACAAAATAAGTCTTTGGTAAGTATATAAAGTATATTCATGGGCCAAAAAAATTATAAATGTAGTAACTTTTCATATCCTGTAGTAATTTAAGTAATTTGAGTTAAATTAGATAAAAATATAATTATGCGAGTGTCAGAAGCATTTGTATCATAATAGTGACTTAACTATTGACTCATAAATATATAACTGATTTTCAAATATCTAATTTAAGTTCTTATTTCGGCAAAATTTTTATTGAAAACCTTAGAAATTATGCCAAGTTTGAAATTTTTTATGCTGTGGTTTGAAAATAGTTTTATTGATCGAAAACAAAACTCAAAACTCATTATAAAACCCTTTTAGCATATGAATAACACAATATGGTAATGGGCAGTAATAAATTAGATAAATAGACCACTGAATTTATGACATATGTCAGTTGTGTTTGAATTAATTTTTTAAATGAACAGATGAGCTCTCGAATTATCAGAAACAGGGTGTGATTTGATAGGTTTTAGTAATTCACCCTTTTAAGCTAACTCAAAATAAACATTATATATAAATTTGTACTGTTTTTCTTGACCTTTTTTTATAAGAATATTAAGTTTTAATCAACAGTGGGATGAAGAAGCTGAAAACTTTGTAAAAATGTATAGTTTTCTCAGCCGATTTAAGCTTATTATTGATAACGAATAGTATTTATCACTAAATCTAACTATAATCTATATTTTAATATACGTTCTGTCGTAAGGAGGTACACTACTTCTATTACTGAAGTACTAAAACTAGGAGGGTTTTTTTGAAGTCAATCACGTTGATTTCTCCTCCTTCATATAACTATAAAGAAGTCAACTCCTAATGCAACAAATGTGCGCTCGCTTAGAAAATTCTCTGTCTTTATTTATTACCTTTATGGGAAATCTGTAAAGAACAATATACCAATAAGATATAGATTGCTCACGTGCGGCACGCTTGTCCAAGGTATATATATTCAGGTTAGGCGCATTAGGTTAGGTCTTAACATTCTCTCTAACTCTATAGATTACCTGGTAGCAAGGATCATTGGGCGATAGCAATATGGAGTTACTTAAATTATGTAAAATTTAGAATTTTTCATATGATTTATGTATTTAAACTGATTGTCATTAAGTATCCTAGTACTATTTATTATAAAGCAAAATCTTTCTCTGAGATATGTTGTATATTTCTATCTTCATGGTCAAATGTACTAGAACTAATTTTAAAACCCTTTAATTAGTTTATACATAAAAACTATGAAAAATTGTATCGTGCAAAAATATTGTATTTCAATTGAATTCCGATCCTGCAAAGTTAAAATATTTACATTTCAAAAATCTTGTCGAGATTCGAATACTTTCTTAGTGTGCAGGATAACAATGGTCACAAAATATTTCACTTTACGGACCAAATCATATTAAAACTTATTAATTTGTTTTCTTTTTCAATGTTACGCCGTATCTCGACATTAAAACAAATGAATTATCCAATTAATTAGAATTATCTCTTAATAAATCATTCACGTGTAATGTTCGAAAATATTTAAAATGCTATTAACTATCCCAATTATTGAAATCAATATCATTTAAAATAAGACACAGTTTAAGAATTAATTCTCGCAGTGAATGATTATTCAAGAACTTAATATTACACCCTTTGAAGTGGATATTCATTTAAATGCACGTCGAAGCAAATCCTAATATCCATCATGTGTTAGTAAGTCTTAAATCGAAGCAATATCACAGCAGCATTCAGCAGGTTGGGGATCTCTTTGATGATGTCTAGATGCATTAAAATATATTAGGTAGGTTTCTAATAGACGAGGAAATTTTCACATTTCTAAGATAATAGGTCATTTGAGTACGTGAAATATTAGATCAAATACTTTTAAACATAAAAAAATCCAACAATATATTTTCTGTATTTTCTTTCTGTAAATCATCTTTTATTTCTTCCAGTATCATTATTGTCCCCTATTCTTAATCCTATCGCACTCTTTTCATTGTAAATAATAAAATTATGTCATTTCTATTCAATAATTGAACTACATTTCAGATCTAAATCTTACACTTTTGAAAAAGGTGTTTACTTCCATCCTTTATATTCTCTATAAAACAATTCAGAGTAAAATATCGAAAATCTAATATGTTTCTTTTACGAATTCATTTCAGGTGCATTAACCTTTTTTCTTTAAATTTGGCCTTTGTAATTATTTCTCCAATCTTATAAAGGAAACAAATGTATGTTATATTGGCTAAATAAATAGTAAATGAATATTAAAGAACCTAATCTTTTCTTCAACTGTAATATTTTTAAAATATAGCATGTATAAGTATTTTCAATACGGAATGATATCACATTAAAATTGATTACGTATTTAACTGTTACATTATTAATACAGAAAAGAAACTACATCATTCTTAGGATCTTTCTATGGTCTTATAAATCTTATAACATGTTCTCAAGGACATATAGTTATTTTTTCTAAGTACATCAGAATCAGTAAGAAGAAACTTATTTTTTTTTCCATTATTCCACACACAAAAAAAATTTAATTTTGAGAAGGTCGGTGTTAATTTTATTTTTATGTGATATAATCATTTCTTTGATAATATAAAAATAAGTTTAATTATTTCATGTTATTTCAAATAAATCTCTTCAATTTTTGATGAGTGAATGATGATATCAAATATATTCTTCTTAACAGAAGTTTGTACAAGCGTTTAAGTCATTAAGTAACAGTATTAGGACTTGTAACATACGTCTACAAACATATAAATAAGTACCATAAATGAAATCATGATTAATTCTAAGAAAATCCTTCTTAAACGAATAATTGTAAGCACACCACTTGTAGAGATGTAGAGAATGGGATAATCCGTTAAGTAATATTTCGAAACGTGAATTTTTTTCATCATATGCAGTTTGTTTTATTTTACCAATTGACTCGTTTAATTTACTTATGATTTCTAATAAAAGTTACAAAATTCCATTATAATTGTGCTTCATATTTATATATTTCTATGCTACAACATTTGCTTGAGTGAAGAGCTCTCATGCATCTACGTAAATACGAAAAATTCATCGAAAGAGATAGAAAGAAGTGTTCACATTTTTGGCACGTGTCTCTTTGTGTTTTAATAATGTTCCGCTTCCTGGAGATTCTGGGCTTTGTTGTCATCTTAATAAATGCACCCCACGACGTATTCATCTACAACAACTGTACAGTTACATGGATGCAATGCATTACGTATGCCACTAATGCACCGTTCTTGTTTTTATTATTGCTATTCTCACCATTTACGTTTTCTAGAATTTCTCAGTTTCCGAATGACTTGGGTCATAGGGTAATAGCTTTTTTAATACAATTGTATATATCATATATTTTCATCAAAAATGGTAATTTATCTTTGAATTCTTATGTCAGATTTTGGATATTAAATATCAATCATGGATATTGAAGGACTATAATGATATGAAATGTTAAATACAAGTATTTACTGCTCTTCAAAGACTCGAATGTTACTTTTAATGATATTTCACCCAATTAAGTTGTTAATTATATGATATTACTAACACCCTTATATTTCTTTTGATGTCTTTAATAAAAAAAATATTTTCATGAAATCTGACTTGGTATCATTAACAAATCTAGAATCATCATTTATTAAACCTTACAAATTTTTATTACGTAAATAATAAAACTCATATGTATAAAATTCGATAAATATCCTCTATCACTGAACTCATAAGAAGTTTAAAATACATATAATCATATATGTTACCTTGTTGATTAAAATTTATTTCAATTCTACAGAAAAAAAATTTCAAAAATTGTTCAATGAGAATTTTTAAAAATTTAATAATAAAAATTAAGTGTGCCTTAGGAATTCAAAACTGTATCTATAAATAATAATATTTTAATGTTACTTTACTGAGAATAGTTAAGTAAACTGCAGTATCAAAATGTGTTTATTTAATAGTTATTTGAAAAGTGTAAATATTCCTTAATTAAAAGAGAGAGATGTTCCCGAGTAGCAGTTTGAGAAAACAAAACAGACAAAAAAAAATTCAATACTGTGATAGCTGGAAAGTTTAAAAGTTTATGACGAAACTTCTGAACTTTAAGTTGTGTTTCAAAACCTCTAAATGTTACCGAAATTTTGTTGTGAAAACAACCTTGAACTAGCACATAAGATAAACGAGATTTATGTTTTTCCTGGTGTGAAAAGCCAAACATTCATTTTTCTTTGCATCTCTAAACAAACACACCGTTACCGTTATAGTACTTTCGCATTTTAACGAAAAAGACACCAAAGGACATTTAGAAAGACGAAAGAAAAATTTACACGTTGTCTAGGAAACTGAAGCATCGCTCCTTCAACTTTTGCTGTTGAATTCCAAAGGCAGTGCATGAATGTTTCATAATTTTTCTCTCGTCTATCTTCAAACGAGTTTATATACCGAGGTTTGCTTTCAGTCAGGCTTCTTTTCAATACCTACTTTATTCGAGGAATACTGAACATAAACGATAAAAAATAAATAATGTTTTAGAAGAGTATTGCAAGTAAAAATTCAATTACACACACACACACATATATATATATATACAGTAAAATGTAAATATAACAGTAGGTACGAATATTGTTTATAATCTATTTTCTAAAAATATCAAAATCATGCATGACTTCATAAATATAGGAATAATAAAATTCTTAAAAATAATGAGATTTTAAGAAAATATGATAAAAATTAATTATAAACATAGGAAAATCATTATCAAGGTATTTTTTTTTTGAAAAAATTTAGATTCAACTAAGAGAAAAATAAGCTAAGTAAGGATATAAAGTACTAAAAAATAACTGTCTCAGGCTTTATTATAAGATGTGGATTAAATATCTTTTATAGGATGCCAACTTTCTATATAGCAATTTATATATATATATATGTACATATAAACATGCAAATTGTTTTTCAAACTACAATTGTTAAGAACTAGAAAACTCATATATTTAATAAAAACCTCAAAATTACGTAACAAATATTATTGAAATATGCACTATTATTTTCTTGATCATTTATTTCACTTCTTATGGAGTATTTGACTGGATGAGTAGAATTTTATGAAAACAGAACTTAGACAGTTGAAAGACTGTTGAAAAGTTCATAATGATACTAACATATGAATTAAAAAGTAGAACAACATACTATGTTATATTGAATCAGTAGTTGCTTACTTCATTATTTCATTAGTAGTTGCTTACTTCATTATTTCATTAGTAGTTGCTTACTTCATTATTTCATTAGTAGTTGCTTACTTCATTATTAAAATTTTATCTATAAATAAAAATTAATCTCCCCTCCCCAATATTTATTCTAAAATTATTAATTTTTTTTACATCCACCTTAATGTGATATTATTATGTAATACATCTAACATCAGAGTATTATTATGAATAAAAATACTGAAGAAATATTTTGCTACACTTTACAGTAATCATTTCTTTGACAAAATTTAAATATTTTCATACTTTTAGCATATGTGTTGCTTTCGTAAGTTATATGATAATATAGATTTATAGAAAAATATCTATTTTTCAAAATTAAAAACGACCAATATATTGAGAGATAATTGTTTATTAATAATATGCTATCACGTGAATTATTTATGAGGCAAATGGATTCAATTTGTCGACAGCCCCTTTTGAATTTGTGAGAGTCAAGAGAACAGCCAATTTTAATTTCTCCAACATAGTTTGAATGAAGAGAGTATTCAATTCCTCTCTCTTCCAAACTTTCCCCAAGCCATCTAATATTCTCACAAATCGTACAAAAAGTCTTTCTAGCATCTCAAAGTCACAGAAATTCATCGTATTGGTATATGGAATTTTAACAGGAATGTGAGTGAATGGAATTGCATGAATTGTCGATTGCATTCCATTTGATAAAATGCGAAATATGATTTGACAGAGAAATTCGAAACTTTCTCCTGTTAAATTCTTGATCTTCAATACATTCCTTATTGGGGTTTGGGGAACTTTTCCTTTCCATCCTTTTGAAAGTTATATATATATATATATATATATATCGATGTTTTATTATCTAAAGTCTTTAATAAGTGAATGAGTATTTCCTTGAAATACTTTGTAATGAATAAAAAATTTTGAATATGCTTTCTTCGGATTTACATTGAGTATTTATAACTTATTTAGGCCAATATTAAAATACATGTACACACATTTTCTTACAAAATCAGTTTTTTCTTCTACTCTAAACATATTTGCGGATACCTTAAGTAAGGTGTGATTCAAAAATATGACCCAAATATTATGTGTGATTTCACACATTCATTCATTTAATGGAATACAAACTTTATCTTCAAATTTAAAGTCTAAAAATTATATTTGTCTGAATTCGTCGTCTAAATTTTTCTCGTTCATACTTTTATTATCTCATGGCATATTCTGGAAGTCTTATGGTTGATAGTTCATATATTATCAAAAAGGAAGTCATAAAAGGAGCATTTTATTTAACAATCCCAGTTTGTACTAAGTTTTTTTACTTAAGAGATTAACACAGATTGCTTTATTGTAACAAATCGATGCAATTAATTAAATTAAATTATTTTTTTGAAATTCACAACTATTAGATTTGTATATTATTTAGGGCAATAATATATTTCTTTAAGTTCAGAATATAATACACTGATACACAATAAATTCTATTCATAACCACTAATAATACTCTTTTTAAACTTTTAAAGTATTTGACATTTTGATAATGTTTTTTTTTTCCATAAAATTCTCTAACTAACAATATTTTGTACTCTGTTTTATTTCCTATGTTTTGCTCGTCTCGTGCACCGTCATTATTGCAATAGCTATATTTTCCAATAATTTCTCACTGCGTAAAAATACTATCTTATACTTATTTAATTTACATTTGAAGCTTGATATTAATGAAATAACATATCTTAAAACGGATTTTCTTTACAAATCTCTCAGTTCTGAAATAATGCATGGATTTACAGTAATCAATGGCATTTCGAATCTTAAGTGAGATAAACTATGATACTTCATGTTCTGAAAAGTAAATGATCACAAAATAAAGCTATATAAGTCAATAAAATGAAAATTGTTTTAAGCAGTTTGCTTCTTACCTTTGGACGATAAATAAAACACTTTTAAGCAGGCTAACTCCATTAATATCTAATTTAGTGGGCACACTACTTCCTTTGCGTGTTAGAGTGTAGTTTTAAAGATAATGTGCGTTGCAATCACTGTTAGAGTTTCTTAAAGATAGATATGTGCATCTCTATTCAGAATGATTATTCACTCTTTTTTCCTTCCTAGGTTTTTGTGGCCCGTACTAAAAGCTTTGAAATGTTTACTATCGATAATCTACCTAAAAGAATTTTATCAAGCATAATGAAAAGTAATTATTTGCATATTCCCATAAATCTTTCACAACAAAAGCGGAATAATGAGCTATCAAATGTTGCTTATAAACTTGATTCATAAATATATTTGAAATTATATAGTAAGAAGTGTTTTGGAAAGAAAGGAATGCCTTGAAACACTTTTAGCGTAAAACTTTCAATATTTAACGCAATATGTTGATTTATATACAATGGGTATCAAGAAGTTAATATTTTGCAATGACCATCTCATATTCTTATGAAGGAATTTAGTAAATAAATTACAATGGTATGGTTTATTTTGATAATCGAAGGAAACTTTTTTTTTGAATTTTAGTCACTTTTTCCCGTACACTACACATAAGATAAATTATACAATACACATCCCGATGCAAATCAAAATTAATCAAAATGAAGTAATGGACTGAAGTTTGATTTTAAACGATGTTAATTTAGGTAATAAAAAGTTTTTATTTTGATTTGACGCTATCGTATCATTCCTCCCATTGTATATACTCTTTTTTCAAAAGAAAAAGATTCTACGAAGAAAGTATCCATTTTCATAAAAATTAATTCTACGTCAAATTCATTGGATAGAGGATAATCAAGTCACATAAATCCTTTAATGTATTAAATTTTTTAGCAGTTGAACATTTTGTGCTGCATTTAGTAATAGAAGGAACTAACCTTGGCTCCGATAAATGCTTGAATGCGGTTAAGCAAGGAATTATGCATATATTTAAAGTATAAAGATATATGATCCAGATAGACATTCCTCACCTTTTTCTCTAAACATATCATTTGTGGGACTTCAATCAGGCAATCTGGGGTTTCTCATAAATGTTAGAATCATGAATCATCTGGTGATTTATTTATCTATGATAAAGTTTGAATAGCTCGATTATGTAATCCAAAGATATGCGAACCTTATGAAGTGGAATGACCCGTTGGAAAATTTCTCAAAATAACATGTAGCGAATCGCTACGAAGAGTCATTAACTGAAATATGATACCAACGACTTAATGTTGAGCTGTGAAATTGTTTACTCAAGATTATTTCTGATGCCTACTGCCGTAAATGACGAATAGTATTGCATGCCATCACACCAGTGGTAATAGAGAGTCAATAAATCATTATAATATACAAACATCTTCTTTACATACATCTATAACACAAACCTCTTTTTCTACTTCAAAACTCAAAATACAATTAATCACAGAATTCCATTTAATTCTGGTGAACTATAAGCCTGATAGTTCAACAACAAATTTGCTGTATCCAGACGGCTTTATCGATATTGGGAAGATAAAAGATATTCACAAACGTCTTGAAAGGTTATGAAAGTTTTACTAAGTTAACCAAGTTATGAAAGTTAACCAAGCTCTATTAAATGCAAGCTTTTCAAAAGGGTGGTATGAAAGAAGATACAGAATGCTGTATGATTCAGAAGTTCAAGTCTCGCATAGTAAATTTTTCTGTGTGATCACGCATTCAAGTTATTTAACCTTCCACTACTTTTATTTCGTCTTTGCGTACCTTGCTCAAATCATTTAAGAAAAAACCTTTTATAATCCGTGTCCATTTGATCCATAAGGGTGGTATGTTACTCGATAGATAAATGTCCACTTACCAAATACTAATATTTCAACTTCATTCAAAGTCATACAGATATCTATATATTCCTCGAGTGTTTCTTAACGGTTTTAGTGGTAGTATTTGTAACGGTGATGGCGAAAAAAATCATAATAATGAGCAAATGCCAACTTTTTTTTAATAAGATGATTATGAGGGTATTAGGAGCTATGATAAAAATTAACCTTTAGTCATCTTGGAAATTTAATCATTTGCAATTTTTTTCAAATTCATCTGTTTAAATTTTAATTAAATTCTGCGGATTGAGTTAAGTTATAAAAACTTGTTAATCGATAAAAAATATCACTTGAGCTTGAAATATGAAACTGAGATATGTTAAACCGGTTTATATTAATTAAATAATTGAAAGAATAAGGTTTTTTTTATCTTTTTTTCCCCTCCTTTTGTGTGTGTGTGCTTCAAAGTATAATAACGGATTCTAAATAAAAGTAAAAATTTAATAAAAGCAATTATATTTGTTTTTAAATGAAGCAAATACAATTTTCTGCACTTAATACCTAGTAGTATTTAACACTTTGAAAAATTAATTAAACAATTATGGTAATTAGTGCACATTTTTAATTTTTTTTAAGGATATATTATAATCAAAACAAAGCAAATGTTACTATTAACAAAGTTGAATTGTAAAACCCTTTTGTAATTTTCCTTACAATATTCAGAAGTAATTAAAAATAATATATAATTAATGTTGTGGAAGTATTTTTCTCTGGGTTCTTAACCCTCTCAGACATTTATCCCCGATCTAACTGGAACATAATTCTTATTCTAAAAATGAACTTTGATTTTGAGCTTCCCCAGGAGTGAATTTAAAGTCTTAAAATAGGGATTACTTTAAAGTTAAACGAGCAATAACTTAATTTATTTATTATAAATACTTACTACTAGGAATTTAACGAGAATAGAAAATATTAATTCTTCTAAGAGCTTAAGCTTGTAGGTTGATTTATGTAGAAAATATGATTTATTGAATTGCTTTTATTCGTATCTTGTTTCTATGGTACCTAGCTTTCAGTATTTTTATAAGCCATAATTGAGTAAACGGAATTTTCCTTTTCAAAGATTTTAGTTTATTTCATTAGGTAGTTAAAAAGATTATATAAATAAAAGAGTATTGAGGCAAGTAGCTTTGTGTGGGGAAGGAGAGTCAGGGGTCTTGTTTGTTTGTCCAGTCTGGTAGTACAACTTCTTGTAAGGACACCTCTGAATAAGGGACAAAATGAATGATCAGGTGGGATCCCATATTGGGAGGTTCTATGCATTGAATTTGTATATATATATATATATATATATATATATATATATATATATATTGTTGCTATTAAATAAAGACACTGATACTGTAAAACATTTTATTTTGATGTCATACATATTTACTTTTTATCACCTTAAATATACATCCCTCCACTACCCCTACAACGTTCCATGCGAATCTTCCATTGTTCGAAAGAGTGCTGGAAATCTATCAGATCTTTCAAGACGCTTGTCGCTTTCTCTTTTCTGTTTCTCTTTCTTTCTATTTTCTGCTCTTTTCTGAAACTCTTATCTTTCTCTTTTCAGCTTTAACTTCTTGTTCCTTTTAATACATATTTCACCTTATGAAACAGATAGGAGACGCATAGAGCCAGATCTGGAGAATGAGATGGATGGTGTAACACTATGATGTTGTACTTGGTTAGAGAACTCTTGACAGACAATGTGGAATGAACAGGCGCATTGTCTTGATAAGAAAATTTGCTGTACGGTTTCTTTTTCATTTCCTATAGTCTCAATAATCACATGAACACTTAACTAACGGTCAGATCGAAACAGAATACCGATTTTTTCGATATTGTCATCCATTCTTGAAGTGGAAGGCAATCCGATCCTGAATCATCTTCAACAACTTCTCGTCCATCTTGAAAAAGTTTAAACTACACAAAATCACGTACACGAAAGAAACATCTATTTTCAGGCACTTCTTTCAAAAATTATAAGTTTTTAAAACGGGTTTTCCAAGTTTCATGTGAAATTTCACAACAATTCGTTGCTCACATATCATTTTACGGCGAAACAAAAAATAACTAATGTGAATGAAAGCTACCGGTTTACGGATATGTATTTACAGAAGTGGGTGGCACTGCACTCGAAAAAGAACGCTTCACTCTAAACAGCCGTCAGTGGTTGACGCTGGTGCACTTCTTCTGTAGCGCTAACCTCGTTTTTCAATAGGCACACTTCGTATATATATATATATATATATATATACGAAGCTCCTCCATTCTTAAAATTCGAACGGCTGAAGCTATAATCATAAAAAAAAGGATGTCTAGGTATAGTAAGGTGGCTATGCGTTTCTAGACAGAACTACTGTAAGCGTCCTCTGGAGGAAGACTGGGGGTTAGTGCTAATATCTCAAAAACGATACGAGATAAAGGGAAATAAATAAGACATTCATAGAGCATCATTGATTTAGTACGAAAAATTTATTTGTGAACATTAATAATATAAACAGAAACCTTAAAATGTGTATTTGTTTCCGATTTCCTACCCCGTGACGTAACGAAATGAACTTAGTCAGAGAAAAAACAATTAGTTATCACAAAAAACCTTTATTTTCGATGTACAAATTGCTCTCCATTAGCTATAGAGTACATCTAGATCCTTGCCTGAACTTCACGTTGTACACGTTTTAGCATAGCGGGTAATACATTAGCACAATCATCCATAATGCGTCATCAAAATTCCTGCAATGTTGGCGGAGGTATCGCATTCACCTGCTGTTTGAGGTATCCCCACAGGCAAATGTCCATTGGAGTCAGATCAGGTGAAGGTTTCGAAATCTATCAGGTTATTTGTACCCGAGTGTCTTCAGGCACTACTTCTCTTGTGACATCTTGTACTGACGCACGTCGTCTTGTTGTAATAACCTTTTATAATATTGGAGCTAAATTTTAAAAACAAAATTTAAAAGTCTGCCATCTAGTTACCACGAAACAGGAAGCATAATTCCAACAACAACCAACCTTACGCTTTCTTTAAGGACCACTTTATTAAGGGTTATGAAAGCTTACATAAATTTGGAGAGGCTGTATTCTACAAAAAAGAACAGAAGAAGAGTATCGAAGTTGAGCAGCCATCATAGACAAATGTTGATAATCACCCGAAAACACAAGTCTATATTTCCACATATGATTTATGTCTCCAGAGCACTGTATTTTGCAAAACAAATAACTAGACGATTCATGTTGTGATCATAAATAGAGCTCCATGCAACGTGGAGAGTGGTCATTCCAAAGAGATTAGTATCACAGTGAAATATTACAACATTGGTGCAGAGACCAATAAAACTGAACACAACTCAAATGGAAACAAGTCACCAGTTCTGCTAAATCATCATTTACATTATTTCTGACCACCGGATGTGTGTTCATTTGGCTAACACTAGCCAAAGCGTTTATTTAAACTGAGTAATTCCTACCGTAAGTCATGAAAATAGGTCACTGGTGGTGTGGGATGCGATATCTTAGCAAGGTCACTCGTAGTCTGATAGTGATGATGATGGCCGTGAATTATCGTAATAATTTTGCATATCATTTCTACCCTGTGTTTCAGAATCCATTTCTTGGAAAACGTCCCGTATTCTAAAACAACAACACACTCGCTCGTATGACAAGCTGTGTGCAAACAAGGATATAAGAACAGGATGATGAAGTGGAACATTTCGAATAGTGTCCTCTGACCCTTCATCTCATAAAAATTGAGTTTTTATGGGGCCTTTTAGATAGGCATTTCCAACCTCTGTTTCATCTTCCACACCCATTAACGGAGTTCCAAGATCACTTTGCATGTTAAATAGGTTCGAATTATCTTGATGTTCATGATCTGTATCAGTTAATCCCACACCGGAGGCAAGTTGTCATTCAATCAAAAAACATTTGCAATCTTTCACAGGTGTTTCGATTATACATACATACATACATACATATATATATATATTTATATAAATATATATAGTTGGCCATTAAAATTGCGACACCAGGAATGAGATATCAGATGAACGTCGAAATCAGATAAAAGGAAGAAGAGGCCAGGATATACAAATGACACGCATTACAATGCATGTAGACGACCTGGGAGAGAGAAATGGCATCTGAACCACCTCATAAAATAAAAGTTGAGCAGTAGATTCCTCATTCGGAAAGCGGTTTGAAAGGTGAAAGGTCTGAGTTTGCTCAGAATATCATATTATTCCTGGAACAACAAGAAGAAATGCTTAATGTCAGAATTCAATTGTGGAAAGGTCGTTGCCTACCGAGATTGTGGATCATCATTTCTTGATATAATCCGTCACACTGGTCCAAATCCAACCATTGACATGTGGATATGGAATCGAATCAATGGATTTCTGAGGGTCAAACTGAACGGCATACAAGACCTCCACATCATTCCAAGACTAACGCAAGAGAGGAAAGACATATAGTGAGGTCGGCTCTGCAAAACTGTACAACCACATCAAGTACCATTAGTCAGGAAATGGGAATATTTGCAGCATAACCAGTATCCGCTCGTACGGTGCGAAGACGTTTGCAGCAGCGTGGACTTTCAGCACGACGACCATTTTTCTCCCTTAATTGACAATGCAGCATATAGAGAGACTGCAACTCTGGTGCACCGAATGACAAAGCAGGTTCTCAAATGATTTTCGGTTCGGCGTGCAGTATTCTGATTTCCGTATAAGTGTCTGAAGGCTCCGAGGAGACAGTTCGTCACTTGTTTGCAATCGATATCGATATAGGACTCATGAACCTGATGTGATGGTTCTGGCAGCCATTGGGTAAACGACATTCACATCTGTATTTCGAATCGATAGTACTTTAAACTTTGATTGGTAAATGTTTGGCTTCTTTTGTCCAGTGGTTGTGCCCTATCTCCGAGGTTTGCGAAACACCATCTCCCAACAAGATAATGCAAAACCACATGTTGCAAGTCGTATTATAAGCTTCCTCGTTACACACAGGGTATGCGATTGTTGCCCTGGACTGCACGATCTCTTGATCTATCACCTAGTAAATACATCTGGTCATGGGTTGCTGAGAGACTTACCCACCACCCTTTTGTAGTTAATAAGTTTGATGAAGTGCGGCATAGACTTTCAGCAGCATGGATTGAGTTGCCCGTTTCTGTCATCAAAGCCCAGCTCTACTCCAAACCTAACCGGTTGAAGGCCATTTTAGGAGCTAGGGAGGGTAACTGTTTCTACTAATATCGCACCCTTGTAAATTCCCAAGCTGTTTTGAAATTTAATCATTTCTTTTTCATGCTACGCTGTTTATGTATAGTAAATATCTTTTTTATTTGCTTTCTTTCATGGTGTTGTAATTTTAATCTCCTGCAGCGTATATATATGATACAACTTCTTCCGTACAATCACGGCTTAAGAAACTTGGTTCTCTGAGTAAAGTCTCTCTTTATTTTATTTTGAATGAGAGAGAGAGAAAGAGAGAGAATATTATATCAATATATAAGTGGATTTCTGACCTTTCGCTTTTGTAAATAAAGCAAAACAGTGATAATACTTACATCGTGAATATTAGAAAAGGCCTGATGCGTACCTTACAGCTTCATAGCTAAAGTGAAAGAGAAGGGAATTTACTTTGCTTTCTATTTATACGAAAGTATTTCTTTAAATGACATGTATTAAGTGGAGGGATTTCTAGGGATTTTATCTGCAGACGTAAAGTCGGGTAGGGATTATCCTTAATACTTCAAAGCATGAGATTAAGAAGATTGTACAGATTTTAAGTGTACGTGATTGTGTTCAAAAAAAGCTGAATTCGAATGGAATCCGGAAATAAAAATGAACTCTTTATTGTGATAGTTAAGTGTTATCATTACACATACACCCACCCACCTATACATACACATATAAACACACACATATATATACATACACACACATATATATACATACACACACTTATTTATATAGCAATTTCTGTACAACCATTTCTGAATTGTTAATAATCTGCAAAAAGAAATTGTTTGATTGTAAATAAAATTCTTTACGCAATAGTACCAACAAAACATACGTTACATATATAGACATTTTTTTATTTGAAATAATTGCTTATGTATATTTATTAGGAATTTAACAACATTATCATAAACTAAATTTTAGATAGCTTAAAAATATGTTTTACGCATATTGAAAGAATAGAATTACATGAAATTTCAAGCACATAATAAATTTCTTAGTATAAGAGAATGTTAATAAAGTGCTACACGCGAATTATGGCTAATTTAAAATTTTCATTATGTTGTATTGCTTTCATGTCTTATATTATATTATTTCTTTTCAAATAAAAAAAAAAAATTCGCGATTAAATTGTTAGATATTTCAGTTGCAAGAGTCTCGGTTTTTAAATTATGTCCAACACTAATGTATTTATCACTTTGTTTAAATCATATGGAATAAGTTTATTATGTTTAATATTTCCATCGGAATAAATCTAAATAGATCTCAAAATTTATAAAAAAAAATTTCGCTTAAGGATAATCAAATATATTACGTGTGATTGTATTTGTCTTTCCTCTTGATCTTTGCTGTTCCCAAAAATTTTTAGGCATTTTAATTAATTAAGGAATTTTGAAAGTATAATTAAGAATGAAAAAAATAATAAATTTTATTTCATATCATATGTTAGACACTTAATTATATTTTTAAAAAAATAATTGCTATATACATTAGGTATATGAAATGAAGAAAAAAAGTTTTTTCACTTCGATTTTGATTTAACTTTCATCAACAACTTGTATAAAAAATATATTATAGCAAAATGTGATTTAGAACGGAAAATACATAATAATGAAGGTTTTTTTTTTTTTTTTTTTTTTTTTTTTAGAGAAGAAATTTTTATTTTAAATTAAAATTTCTTTCATAACTATTTTATAAGTAATTTAAAATATTCATTCATAAGCAAAATAATATTCAGATAAAATGTACAGTTTTTGTGTCAGTTCCTTCTAAGTTTAAATGTTTTTTATTAACATAATGGAAGTCATTTGGTCTCCTAATCGTAGAAAGATCTTAAATAGTTTGTTGAAACTGCAATGTTTTATCTTGAACTACATACTAACGATGATAAAAATGAATAAATTTCCATTTATTTTATTTATGATGGAAAAAAAATTACTAGATTACACCTTTTTTTTTTCTTTTTATTTTTTTCAAAATGTGTTTTGTAGTTTGATCGCTTTTCCGGAAAAAATGAATGAAGATAAGGATAGCCAAGCAAAAGTATTTTTGTTTATGCATACTCTAAGAAGCCAACGCTGCTAGAAATAAAATGAATGTGTTAAATTGTAATAATATAATTAGTAAAAACCTAATGTATTATCTAAACTCGCTTTTGCTTTTTGTATTCGAGGGAAATTAACTTTTTACCACAAATTAAAGTTGCGTGATTTCTAAAATAATTTAGTTAATAACATTTTGATAATAATGCTTAATATCAAACAATTAATAATATAAGAAAATTATAAAAATTAAAATATTTCTTATGCATTAAAGTTATTGAAATTAAATGTATGCGCAAAAATTTCCCCCTCCCCTCCCTATATTATACAGATTTAACGTTAATGATTCCAAGGTTGAAAGGGGAAATACTCAGCAAGATATACAAGTATAGACTAAGAACTAAGCCCTTATATTAATGTACAAGAGCTACCAAATTACAGTTTATCAACTTGAAAAGTAGAACTGGAGTAAGTTTCTACTTGAGCAAACAAAGACAATTTCACAAATCTGAAGGGAAGAATTATCCGAAGTTCCAAATACAGTGATTCCAGAACCACTGACTATATTCTAATCCAGACTCGTAAATTATCCCAAGAAAAAATCATTGTCAGCTAAAATCAGAGGTATCACTACAAGTATTTTGTTCCCTGTTCACATATAAACTGAACAATATATATATATATATATATATATATATATATATATATATAATGCGGTCATTTTAAATATAATTTAATTTCCTAATTTTTTCATTACTTTATGTATCACAGTAAAGAGTTCATTTTCATTTTCAAATTCCGTTCTAACTAAGCATGTTTTAATTTATGCAATCACTCCCTTTTTAAGACTGCACATTCAATTTAATCCTACTGCGAAGTAGCTCAGATGATCCCTACTACACTTTTTGTCTGCATCTTAAATTCCTGGAAATCCTTCCATCCAATATCACGTGATTTGAAGAAATACTTGCATATCGATTCAAAGCATGGTAAATTCTCTCCCCTTCTGCGATAGCCACGAATTTGAAAGGAAGCATCTGGTCTCCTCAAATGTGTATTTCATTACATACGGAATTGAGTAGACGTAACTTGCGCTGCATTAACCACCATCACCTTGTAAGTTTCTCTGTTTCATGTCAAATCAATAAAGGTGTAATTTCAAGAATATCCAAGAGCCTTCATTGTGCACAGAGTATATATATATACACTCTATAACAAAAAAAATTACGAACCAAAAAGGAGTTGAATGATAGAGACCAAAGGTTGGTGGATGGAAAAATTATGTACAGAATAGAAAATGATTAAAATTTTAGAAAAATTCAATGATTTATTTCAGAGTTACATATAGTTACAAAGTAACGAGCTCAATAAGGGGTTGACCCACCTCTAGCCTGGATGTAAGCTGTCATACGACGGGGCATAAAGTGATAAAGTTCCCTCACGGTCTCCTGCGGTATTTGGTGCCAAATTTGCTCCAGTTGTCGGTTAGGTCATCAACATTCCATGGAATATTCTGTCGCGTTCCCATCATATCACAGACATGTTCAATTGGAGAGAGATTTGGCTGGCCAAGGAATTATTTGACAAGCTGTAAGATAGCTCATAGCAACACGTGCCATTTGTGGTCTGGCATTATCTTACTGAAAAATAAGTAAAGTGTACTACAAAAGCAACGATAGCAAAAC
The DNA here is from genome assembly GCA_019974015.1 of Nephila pilipes. Taxonomy (NCBI): domain Eukaryota; kingdom Metazoa; phylum Arthropoda; class Arachnida; order Araneae; family Nephilidae; genus Nephila; species Nephila pilipes. Next base: position 280,312 of record BMAW01003249.1, read on the forward strand.
AGATACCAGAGCATCGCAGACGTACGACTGTGCTGTAAGTGTGCCTCTAATGACAACCAAAGAGATCTGACTATCAAAGGAATTGGCACCCCAAACCATAACTCTTGGTTGAGAGCCTGTGTGGCGCACAATAGTGAGAGCAGGATCGTCATGCTGCCCTGGGCGTCTCCAGACACGTCTTCGATGATCATCAGGACACAGTTGGAAGCGGGATTCATCGCTAAGCACTATACGTCCACAGTCAGCATCATTCCAATCTGATCGAATCAAGCACCACTGTAATCTGGCTCGATAGTGTGCCGGAATGAGTGGCAGGTGGCGTAGCGGTCGGTACGAGCGTAGATTTTGGGCTATCAGCCGCCTGTAAATGGTCATGGGAGAAACTCGTATGCGGGTCACACGTCTCATGGTTGATAACGATGAATCAGGCTCTGTGACAGCTGATCTAACAATCACTCTTTCCTCCCGATCTGCTGTGGCATTAGGTCGACCACTACCATCATGAAGCTGAAATCTGCCATAATCCACCTATTCTTGCCAGCATCTTCTAATCGATGCATCTTTTCGACCCATATGACGAGCTATTCTCTGATTTCCCAAATTGCCTCTTTAAATCCAATGATACGACCTCTTTCAAACTCTGACAGTTGCTCGTAATGAGCTTGAATCCTGTGGTCAGGCATTTTTTTAAGAATTCCTAAATCTCAATGCAACAGAAAATTTGACCATCATTTTGAGAATCGCTTCTTATATACACCTGCTGAGTGCGCAGTTCCGATGCGTTCAGCTCCCGCTATTCATTTACTGGACACCAATTTTTAATCATTTGTATGTTCGGTTCAAATGTCTTTGTATATAAAATTTCATTACAATGGGGCAACTCCTTCTTGGTGCGTCATTTTTTTTTTGTTATAAAATATGTGTATATATATATATATATGTGTGTGTGTGTGTGTGTGTGTGTGTACATAGCAAATAATTTATTAACTAAAGATATCAAAATCGGGCATGAATAATTATTATCGGCATGATAAAATTCTTAATAATATTTATATTTTAAGAATCGTGATGCCAAAAATAATCACAGATATATTTTTAAAAATTTGTATCGACTGAGAAAATGATGAAATAAGGGAAGATTAGAAGGAATTAAAATTTGTGGACGTGAGCTTTGAACGGAGAAGTGGATTAAACCTGTTTTATAGAATCCTAACTATCCTATTGTTTATCATAAAATTGGTAGATAACTATAAATATAAGGACGAAACAAGATTGAAGGAAACAAAGCATTTCAGAAAATTTGCATACAAAAGTGCACGAAGAACAGAAAAAGTTATTAAAATTGAAGATAACTATCTCTAAATTACATACCGGAATGTAATAAAAATAAATGCAGTAAAATGTAATAAAAAATTCTCACCTTAAGATAACACATTGTGAAAAATACTATAATAATTCACAAACACAAAATAGTAAAAGTTACCAAGATATCCTATAAGGATCATTCAATTAATTTTAAAATCCATTTGAAAACTAAAAAAAAAAAAGGAATAAAAGATTCTTATTACAAAAAAAATTCAAAATAAATTCCATTATCGCCATTTATATAATATAAATAAACAATTGACCTTAAAATTTAAGAAAGATAAAATTTTCGTTTGAAAGATTTTGCTTAAAGGTGCTACATAACTATTTGCTTTATCTTATAATCAACAAATTTCAAATGTGTTTTTGAAAAACTAACAGGAATATAAGCTGAAATATAATACTTATGATTTTTTAAGGAATCATTCATATTTTTTAGACTTGTAACTAAAATTCTGTTAAAAAAGATTTAATTAAACATAATATTTCTTTAAACTGAATTATGTTCTTGTAAAATGGTCTACTGACATGAAACTTAAAATGTAATCTTGTATCAAAAATATTACTATATATTTCATTACCTACTATTTTTAATATAATATAAATTATCCGTTTAATCAATATTGTTATTAGTTGGAATTAAATTTAAATGAAAAGAATATAAAAAATTAATTTTAACATCTATATAGTTAATGATTATTTTAAAAACCAATAAGGCCATCTGTTGTTCTTTTTCTATTTGCATATGTCATGTTGAGAATAGAAACATTGCCCTCTGGATGAAGTAAATTGATGAAATAGAATAAAATAATACTTATTGAAACAATAAAAATTAGAGAGAATATTATAACATATTAAACATTCTTTCGAATTAATACCTCTATTAAGAAGTTCAATTTTATTAGCTTAATGAAATATTTTTAAAAATTAAATTTTGATAGTACAATCATAATTAATTACATGACGACTAAGAGTGAAAGCGAATTTGTTTTGACTGCATTATGCGATAGATCAGTCCTATCAGGAACCTTCACTAAATAGTTACTTCCACCTCAAAGTTTCCAGAAATTAAAGCTCAGGACCGAATCCTTAGTAAGACAGTTATTGCAGTGGGACTGAAAAGTTTCATCCTGTTTTTTTATATTCATTACTGTTGAAATGTTTTTATTATTTATCATTGTTTAATAGCCTATTTTGAATGGCATGGAAACATAAAGATCATATGCAGGATGTCCATATGCGAAATAGCTTATAGAAATATTTACGTGATACATTTTGTAGTGATGCATTGAAACGTTTTCTAAATACTCATTAATATGTCAAACTATTCGCTTAAAGTAGATGTTTATGAAAAACAGACAGGTTATATACTTTAGATAATTAAAAGTTTCAAGACGCAACCCTTGGAAAGGTGTCAGAACTTGCGAAAATGTTTGATTTTGTTTTGAATCTGTAGCATGATTTTTATAATTTCATAAGGTTTAAAAAGTGCGAAATTATTCCAAGTATTTATAATTATGGACAAGCTTATGTTGTAGATCTATATCACAGTATTTTTGATATCAAATACAGCAAGTTATAAATTCACTTTTGATATTGATGCCCTTTTCCTCAATTTTCAGTAAAAAGCTTAGTGGTATCACTAAATAAACTTCAGAATTCATAGTTAAATTGTTTCAACACTTAAGATTTTATATTAAAAGTAAATTGACGTTTTAGTATTAACTATAAATCCTATGAAATGAACAATTTCATCTTTGTTAGGATATAGAACATAAATTTAGTTGATCTTTTAAAAATATCTGAATTCTAGAAAAAAATAACAATATTGATATCTCCATGTGACAACCAGAATTAGACATAATTGTATTTTAATGAGTAAAATGATTTACATAGTACATATAAAAATTATGTGTTTAAATAATGCACTTACAAGAACTCCCCATTTATAGAAATTAATAAATGACTATATTAACAAACTACATAGTAAAAATTATATGTATACTTATCGATAAACTTGTTTATAAGAGATATTAGTTTGAGAGCTTTCTAGTGTGAAAAAAATCATTAATTTATTTCATATTTCTTTCATGGATGAGTTCAAAATATTATGAAACTTCTTGTTAATTATTGTCATTCTGTTATGCCTAAATATTAAGCACTAAATGTTTTGAAATATTCTAAGAGTAAGGAAAGAGCTAACTGTCCTATTAATTTATGCATATTTCTTATTTGATAGATATTAACACTAAGAGGCACGTGTAAATTTGATATATGATAGCATTTATTCAATATTACATGAAAGATGTCTTTAACTGGTCTTAGACCAAAAAATATTATGCCTTTCAAAAAGTACTATGATTATTTTAACTGCATTCAAAGTTGTTGATATTTTCTTACAATATTTTTTAAAAAAATGTTAAAATAAATTCCCGTTAAATATTAAACTGCAATACTTTGTAAAAAGTCAACATTTAATAAAGCATAACCATGCAATTATGTTGAGAAGTGCAGTATATTGTCATGATGATTACAAGTGTATCGAAAATAACATAATTTTCCATTTTTTTTAAATTAAAATACTTAAATAAATATTATTTTCAACCAATATCTTGTCTACATCATGGTTAAAGAAGTGAATTTAGAAATATTGTATATCACCAAATTAATTTAAATATTATACCCATCTTTCGAAATACATAAAAGAACTATTTTTTATTTTATTGCTTCATCCTTGAGATTAATTGTGATTTGATGAAATTACATCCAAGTATAAAGTGCAAGGGACTAAAAATAATAATTATTCTTACATTCATATGTGTACTGATAATAGTACATTGGTCTAACTTGTGCTAGTAATTAGTAAAATCCTGTCGAATCAATGAGAGATAAAACGATTATATACTGTACTGACCTAACGTTTTATGATTGTTAATAAGATATTTGACTCATTTATTACAAATGTAATCAAAACAAATAAATACAAAATTAATATAATTAATCATTATGTATATTAAGAGGCCAAATGATAATATTTTTGTTAGATGATATCAAATTAAACTTAACATTTTAATCACTAATTAGAAAAAAATTTCAACTTCAAAACCTGATGTTTTTTTAAGGATATCTTTCATTTAAAAAGCTTTTTCTACCATATTGAACACTAGTCTTGCAATGTGTAAGCTAAACTAGGAACAAGCTATGTTTTTTTTTATCTTATATACAATATTTTGCTCTTGTCTTTAATTTTTAGAAAAACAGCATTAAAACGTAAGGAATGAATACAAAAATATCTGTAAGGCAAGTTATTAACGACAACTTGATTAAGGAGTTGATACGCTTTGTATTTAAATTTAAGAGGGAACCATCATTAAAATAATAGCCGTAGCGTATTTCTCTCTCAAAGAACTGCAATTAGGAAATGGGTACATATTATGGTCCAACGTTCATTTATGTCATTTTAAAATTATACTACAAAACTCTAATGAGAATTTCCATTTTAAGTGAAATTTGTTGGTAAAAGCTTTTTCACAAACTTTATTCTTGAGATCATTCTATGTGCTTTCTTTTAGATTCTTATCTAATTTTTGTTAAAGCCAGGGAAGAATTTCCTTTACCTTAACATTAGAAGATATATTTTATAATTTTCGCACTAAGGCATGGAATCCCATTCTGAATGAAGGCATAACAACTATTAGGATACCAATCATCTAAGTTATAAATATTTTTTATTTTATTACATTTATAGATATTGCTCTTGCTTTATTGTGTTTTTATAACACAGAATCTACCCCAGCACTTGTCCCTTCCTTTTCGCAGACACTACGCTCCACCTTACCTCCTTCCTCAACCTTACATTCCTCCCTATGTTTTTTGAACTGTCGAAGACCCTTATTGTAGAACTCAGCAAATTGAATTCTGTCTTGTCAATACTACGAGTTGCATCAATTTATGGTACTTCAAACCAAACAAATCAAAATTATTAGTTGTATTTTACATCACATTTTGTACATAATGATCAATTCATATGCTGAATAAATTTTACCTAGATATCTCAGTTATTTTTCTTTATAATAATCAAAAATTTATGACACTCCCTCGTATTTTTTAAATTATATATAATTTATAATACCTCTACTAAGTTAAGTATAAAATTATTCTTTTCTAAACATCCTAAATGTGAACCTTTTGATATCTTTGAAAATTTGCAATTTTCTCATGGACACTGTTAGTTTTCTCTTTTTTATGGCACCGTAAGATACATAATTATGATTGTGAAATCCTTTATTAATTGTTCCCTTTCTGCAAGAAATTCATCGAATTCTTCAGTTGAAAGAACTTAGGTCATATCAATGAGAAGAAATTAATTTTTTTCCACTACGTTCAGCCTTCTATAACGTATAGTTTTGATTCAAAAGTATGGTTCCGTTTATCTTAAAAACAATTTTTAGTGACACAGAAAATATGTAACTAATATCCCTTAGGTTAAAATTCAATTTTTAGAAAGATTGGGAGTACAAATATATCCCTCATAAATATTTCTCCTTTTTTGCATCTAATTAATCACCAATTTACTAAGTAAAATTTATACTTTTTCATTCAATTGAACTATCGATTGCACCAAAATTATCTCATTTCACTCTTAAAATAAGAGATGAAAATTATTTTTGCGTAGTCAATGGACATTAACTGCCATTATAATAGCAAATGATTTTATGTGAAAGAACTTATTAAAATTTATAATTAACAGCAACTACACCGTTTCTGGAAAGATAATACTGAATTGAGAAGAAACAAAATAAATCTTGAATAAATTTAAATATATATTCTGTATATTCTGGTAAAATTTGTCACAGGTCTCTTCCAAATAAATTTAATTAAGATGCATTGAAAGTAATTTTTTAGTTTAATACTTATGGACAGTCCAATAATATGGTCAAAATTGTACTTTAGGCTGTTGTAATAGTATAAATTATTTTAAGGCACTAATTTGTAAAAAAGGTAATATTTTAATATTAATTATGTTAGGAAAATTTGAAGTTTGGTGTTATTTTTCAAGGAAGATTGATGTAAGCATTAATATTATTTAATGAACAGTTTAGTTTAAGTATGTATAAATTTCATTGCAACTAATTAAATATAGCATAATTCAAAAGCATTAAATTTTTAATGTAAGAAACTGGCTCAAGTCAGCAGAAACCTTTTGTTTATTTAAGTTAGATTCAATTATTCAAGTAAAACCTTCGCTTTGCATGCAAACCTTGGGCGTATAACTTCTGCTTCATCAAATCCTCAAAGGTAAAAGATTGATTTTCAACATGAAAGCACAAACTGTTGGTTATCCATCTCCTGACAAAATCCATTTCTGCGACTTTCTCTTGTAAATGAAGTGAAACAGTTTAATTAAGCACGAAACTCTCCTGGAATAATTTCATTAAACGGCATTTAATTGAACATTCTAAATGTTTATAATTCGTACTAAGCAAAAGGGAAAGTATTTTCTAGCCATTCTTATTAAAATATGTTTTATTCTTTAATAAACCCACCGTCGGTATTGATAAACTGCATTTTTTAAAAAAAAAAACTAGTGGAATATTTTCTTATAAATTTATTATGAATGTTAGACTTGCTCCACAGATTTGGCGTTACTGTTTCAATTAATTCATCAACATTAATTAAACTTTCTTCGGTACGAACGCTCTTTAATATCGGTATAAAGTAATTATATAATTTCAGTGTCATGTTGATGCAATTTATAGAATTAATTAAAATGCGACAAAATTTCTTGAGCATTAAAAGTTGTAACGAAAATTTAGATGATGAAATAAATGGAATACATTTTCAAGAAACATATTCTGAGAATTGTTTGCTGTTCATAATTATTAAATTAATTAACTAAAATATAACTTTTAGTTTTCATTGAATATGTTGATTCAATAAATGTTTTCATACTTCAATTTCAAATTAAATCTTAATTTTAAATTTAAATTAAAATGCTTTTGATAATGTTTAATAAAAGAGTTTATCAGACTATTAAAATTATATTCTAATAAACTCTTTTATTATTTTTGTCAGTTCAATAACATATTTTATGTTATTGAACCAACAAAAAATTTTCTAACCTACGTACGTACAAAAATATCTCACCTAAATGTATGTAATATATATAAATAGGAAATGTAAGTATGTTTAAAGTTATATAATTTAATATGAATTATGTATGGGAAAAAACCATAGTTATGAATAAATTGAAACACAATTTAATTCATTATATTTTCAGTTTCCAAGAACAAAAGATGTATGTCATCAAACGATTGAAAGCGTAAAAAAACTTAAATACATTCTCATTTTTTTTCTCCAAATTATTGGATAACATTTATTGTCACAGAAGCACTGCCTTAAAATAATTAGGATATAAATCTTACGATAAAACGTTATATATGTAGAATAACGTTTATTGTTCTTTCAATTTCATTGAACAGAAAACAAATGACATTTTCGTCGAGGACCCTAATATGTATGTGTGAAGAGTTTTTATTAATTATCTTTTAATGTTTTATATTATAATTAATAGTATGTGTACTTGGGAATACGATCCACGATCTATTTACACTAGTGAGCAAATTAAGAGAATTTGCACATTATTTTGAATTTCTGAAAGACTAATGGACACAATTTAATGAAATTTGGTATAAATACACATATATAACATAGAAAGAGATGTACCATTCAAAGGTCATTTCATGTAATAATGATTATCAGTAAAGCTCATATTGCTTTGATGTCCAAAATCCATGTTGGATTATCGAACTGAAAATGAGTTTAATGTGAGGCATAATTCTCTTTTACAGCCAAACAGGTAACACAGCATGACGGCATACTGTACAAAAAGCAGTTGAAAAATTTAATTTCCAGTTAATCGCACTCCTACGGCGAGGCAGATCTTAGTTCCAGGATTGTTTACAGAATGGTATTGCGATACGCAATAGCTCTCTCAAGAGCATCCCAGACATTCTCTATAGGGTTAAGGTCAGGACAACTAGCTGGCTACTCCATATAGCCAAAGACCATCTGAACTCCATGTGAACGAGCGTTGTTGTCCATTAACAGTAATCCAGACCAAATTCATCCCTGAAAAGTCGAAAATAGGGCTCTAAGACCTTCTCTCTATACCTCATAGCAATCAGGGGGCCTTTGTCAAATATATGCACGAGTGTGCTGTCGTTCATCATATTGCCTTCTCAAACCTTTATACCTCCAATATAATAAAGATCCTTTCTCTCTGGGGATTGAGAGATGAAATCGTGTCCCACATGCAGGTTCAAAAATCAATGTCCAGCCTGAATCTCGAATCATCTGTAAAAAGCATTGTGTTCCACTAAAGTCTAGTTCAAGGCGCATGTTGTTTACATCATGCTAAGCGTGTCATCTTGTATGCTGTAGAGGGTAGGACAAATTTTCTGGCATGCAACCCTGTCTCATGAAATCTTTGGGCAACTGTAGACCATAGAACTTGAGTTATAGTGGTAGCATACAGATCATGTGAGAGTTGTGAAGCTGTAAGAGTCCTGTGTCACCTTGCCTCGATATGGATACATTGTCTTGAAATTTTCTTCACAAATTTCAGATAAAACTAGATGTTATATTGAGCTCTGAAGCCACCTGTGCTAGTGATATACCTGCCTCAACTTACCGACAATTCTTTATCTTATTTCGTTATCTCAATCGTGAAAACTTGTTTTACCTGATAAAACTTTACCGAACTCTTGCGAGAAACAGAGCGAATGTCGTGGAAGAGTACATGCACACAAATTGCCCACAGCTCTTCGTGTGCTTGTATACCCTCTACAGTCACAGCTCCGAAAAAACATGCGTGTATGCTTACGCATTCGACTCTGAATATTTGTATAATTCTTTGGCGGAATAATTAGTACCTTAGGGTCAATACTTATTGTAAAAGTAGACATAATTTGCAAATTCTTTTAATCTTACATACGAGTGTATTTCATTATAGGCTATGAAAACTTCATTCTTAAAATTCATTCGTCTCATTTTGTCAAACTAATTTTTTTTCATTCAATGTATTGTGTGTGTTTAACCGGTTATAAAATTAGTGATTCTAAGTTTACAATTATATGTTATTTTCCACATTAAATCAAAATATTTAACGTAATTTATCTCAAAAAGACCAAAAGTTCTATTTTTCAATTTTAATTAGTAATATTCTATGAATTATTACATTTCGATTAATATATTATTTTTGTATATATGATAAATAGTTGTTGAAGGAAACGAAATTGAAAATATAAAGAAACAAATTATGGGACGTTAATATGCATCTATTTAGGATGTCAGTAATTTCATGCTATTTTATCAATAACTTTTCGAAAACTAATGCAATTTGTTACAATCATAACTGTAGCGTTTTGCTGATCTTTTTCGAGACCCCCACTTGCATTATGAATATTTTAATAGCTCTTGTTTTATCTATAATGTATTTAAAGGGTAAATATTCTATAACAGCGTTTTACATCAATAATTTAGTAATTTGTCTTTTTATTCTTCATATATTTTCAAATCAATATAACATTACGATAATATATTAAGCAAAATAAAACTTAGTGATTTTTTTGTTATTATAATAAATTTATTTTTTATTTCCTTTCATTTTTCTTGTTGTTCAGGTGCAATTAATACTGTGTAAGAAGTAATGAATAATTAGAAAAACACTCTTAAATTATGTAAAAATATTATTACTTTATAAAGAAACATATAGCTAAAGATTTAAAATAGTATTTTAAGTTAATTTAGGCATATAGTAATTATTTTTTTCAAATTATAAACTGTAAAAAGGTATTCTCAGTGTTTGTTATTTTAATACATCAAGATATTGAAATGCTACTCCTTCTACCAATTTCTAATAAATACTTTATTTCTTTTCTGTGTTACGTATAATTCTTAAAAAATTTAGGGATCTATTTGATAATAAACTAAAAACATTTTTTAAAAAAATTAAAATGTGGAGAATACATTGCTATTTGCTGAGTTTTAGTTTACATATAAACACTTTATTTACTTTTTCCTTCAAACATAATATACTGTTACAAAACGTTTTTAAAATTTGTTAAACATATCATGGAAAATGCTGCAAAAAGGTTCATATTAAAATATTAATAAATACAGAAGGAATTAAGATTTTGATATAATCAATTTTTTTTCGAAACATTTGTGATTTTACTACTGTATAAACAATATATCGAACTTTTTTTTTTTATCTGAATCATTATCTCAAATAAAAAAAAACACTATATTACGCTAAAATCTAATTTTTAAAATTTTTTAAATAAAAAATATTTTTCTAAGACTACCGAGTCCCCCCAACTTAAACTATGCTTAAATGAGTATTTTAAATACTGTTTATAACGTGAGTTCGATTCACATAACACATATTAGAAACTTCGTCTGACTAACTTATGTTATCTGAGTATTTTATCGTGTATACGACTGTACGGGAAGCGCACTTCCGTATAACTGGACAAACGGAGTTTGACAGTAGCGTGACAGCCTATTTCATTTCCGCTCAAAATACACCATTTCGAATGCGAAGATAAAAGCGAACGAAATCAAGCATAAAATTCGAAAATGAGGAGCTTTCAGATAAGGTTGTCAAGTGCATGAAGCTAGCATTTTGAAAACAAGCTATGTTTATCTTCTTTCCCTTGTCATAATTTCCTTCATGTCTTTCATAGTATGTAAGGGTGAAAGGCGAAGCTTCTTGCAAAAGTAAGCTCTGACTAAAAGGCAAAAGTTCAGAAATATTTATTGAGGTTAAGAAAGTACAATTTGTAAATATTTTTAAAAAATATTCTTCTTTGGGTATTATTTAAGTAATTTTTTGACGAATCAAATAAAATAAATTAGTTTTATGTAAATATATCTGAATGTTAAGTCTTCAAAGAAAAGAATAATGTGCTAGATGTTAAAATATTACCTTTATGTTAAGTGCACTAAGTAATGAAATGAAATAAAAATCTGAGGTAAACATTTCTAATTGTCAAAAATTAATTGTTCATATTCACATTTTGACCAACTTAACTGGAACTTCCAAATTTCATGATTAAACTCACTTTTCATTGCTTGTAAGTGCTTTCACCATAAAATACTTACATCTAATTTTTTCAACAAGGGCATATTCTAAAAGGCTTAATTCTTAAGTCGTTTTAGTAACATACGATTGTTGCTTTGTCTAAAATGCCTGAATTATAAAACATGAAACAAATATTATTAATTTGAAAATTAATTAGTATTTTTATTCACGTTATAAAATCAAAAACGATACAGACTTTGATATTTATAATTTTGAAGTACGTATCAAATTATTTATCAGATTATAAGCTTTCATATAATCTGCCTGATAAACGTATTAAATTACATGACAAATTTGATTATGGGAAAATTATGTAAATTAACTACTTCTAAGTCTAACTCAAAATAAAAGCTTCATAAAAGAATTTTATAAACGACGTATCATTATATTCAATTAGAATAACTCAGTAAGCTATAACTATTCCATATAAGTAGCATTACTTAATCTCTGTAATATTTTACATAATTAACTTAATTCAAATTTTTAATCTGTAACTCCTTAATTTAATCTGTAACTTTTAATTATCTTTTTTCAATCGCAACTTGGCAAAAACATCATTTAAGTAGACCTAAAATAATCTATATGCAATCATTATGATTAAATATTCAAAACTTCTAATGCTTATAAGCTGCACATTTTTTAGATTTAAAACTTATTTATCATGGTGCTTAAAATGCTGCGATACAGATAAATTTATTGTTTAATCTAATGCTAGTGTAAGTTTAATGTACAATTTGAAATGATGATCCGTTATATTACTTTCGGTATTTCATACAAATAGATCTTTATTTTGCTATTTTGCCTTATAAAAGATTTTTTCAATTATTGCTTAGAAATTAAGTTAAAATTCATGACGTTTATCATTCTCAAATTAATAAATAAATACATGTGTTTATAGTTTTTGAAATTTATAATATTCAATGGGGATGCTTTGTTTCACATAGTTAATTCAAACATTTGTTATATGTAATATACAGATAGTTAGAAAGTGCAATAAATTATTTTATTAAAGCTTGAGGAATTAGTATTCTTTTCATCGTTAAAAGTCGTTATTATTTGTAATTAAAATAAACTTTCTGAATAAGCAGCACAGAAAAGTAGACACATTTTAAATCTTGGATAAATAGTATTAGTTTAGGTGATATTAAAGTTTGGTCTACTTTTGTGTAATTTGCTTTCAGAGCGCTAAATGTAAAATCAGAAAATCCCTGAATGTTAAGAATGCTCCTATAAGATTCGTTTTATATGGACCAAAAAATTTGCTTAGAATTTAGGAGTCTTGTTATAATTCTTGACACAATATATATAACCTCAACAATTACAATTTTCATAATTAGGTAAATTGTATATACGAATATTAAGTCTCCTTGAAATAATTTAATACTTTTAGGAATAATTTAGATACTTTCATTTTCTCTTCTATCCATCTCAGACAAGTAAACATTGATCAAATCCAAGATTTATGTTACAGATCGTAGCATTTTCAATGAATAAGTTAACATTTCACTTGAAAATAATTTATTGATATTAATTTTTGAGACTCAAATTACTCATTTTTTAATAATGAAAAATTTACTCTAAAGTTATTTATTTCATTTCACGTTGTATGGTGGATTTACGGGTCTGTATTACCTCTACCTTGAAAACAAAAAAAATATTTAAACAATGTATTGATGTAAATCAATGAAACTGGGATATTACCATTGAATTTTTATTAATGGAATGTAATATATTTTTCATTTAACCTCTCGTAATTTCGATAAAAGACTCATTTCAGAGCCTGGAAAAGTGGATACTATGTAGAAAATACCCATGTATGTTTCCATAATAAAATGCCAATATTTTTTTTTTTTTTTTTTTCATTTTGTGTCATTGGAAGAAATAAAGTAATTTTTACTTTTCTTGTATTTGTGCGAAATTGCGTGGTTAGAATTTTGAGTCCAATATGAATCTTGATAATGCAAACTAACAAATTTTACATGATGGATGTTCAACAGGTAGAAACAGTAAATAAATGATACATTCTAAACAACTTTGAGGTAGAGTAAAATAATGAATCCAGATTATTTACAAAGAGCTTCTACAATAATCAAATTAAAATTCTCGTGATTCTATGGAATAAAGCATCTTCAGTTTAAAATATTTTAAACTATCTACAGTAGCAAGCCTTGATATTAAGTTATTATTTGATTTTACAAAAAATTTAAGATATCAAATAACAAAATATTATGGATATAAAAATAAATACTACATACATCATTACTAAATCTATGATAATATAATAGAATATATTTCTCATTACACAAAACAGAATATTTATTAAGGAATATAAACATATTTTAGTGAGTTTTCCTTAAGATTTACTAACTGTATCTACTGTAAATAGCACGAACACAGGCTTTAGTTCGTTGAATTGTTTTTTGGCGATTTATAGTGATATAAGAAAGTTATATAAATATTCTTACATATTATTACATACATAACAATGAATACTGCATCTAAATATAAAACTGAAAGAAGCTAACATATATGATTTAGTATTGCTTTCATAAGAGGATGTAATATCAATCAAGATACGTGTTTAAGCTTAATTTTGAAACGATGTTATCAAACATACACTTAGTCTAAATTCCTTGCACAATTAAACAACGACTTTTGTCATATCTTCTAGAAAATACATATTAAGGAAATGCTGCTAAAACAAGTGAAATATAAGAAATACATCTCCTGAAACGTGTCTGAAAATAATGTCTTTTACGATTTTAATATTCCTATGTTAAGAAATGATTTATGAGAAGCTGTGATGAAAATAAATATGAAAGAAATAACTATATTCAATAAAAATTACGCATGGAGTTGGTGAAAGGCTATTTATATTTAGTTTGTAAATGAAACATAAATCTATGCTTTCACATTTCTAAAATCACTTTTTATATCATTTCATAATAAACCAGGTCTTTTTTTACATTTTAAAAGGCTTAAAACTAATAAATAGAATCTCGTGTCTTCCAGTAATTCTAGAATGAGGCATATTTCTCGTCAATGAAAATTATGGTTTACTTGATAATCATAGTATTTATTTTAATAGTCTCCACGTTTTCAGTTACATTTAAAACCAATTCATTTAAGAGTGTAGAAACCAGTTTAAAAGGAGGAAATACTTTAAGTATATTAATACACAGCATTCATATATCTTCGATTTTTATAATTAAAAAGGACTCAGTACACTAAAAATTACAAAAATACCGAACATTATATTGATATATCAGTTGTTTGACTTCTGTACAAAAGCCCTCATAAATGAGCATATGTGATGTATAAAGATATATAAACATATGCATGATGATAAATATGACATATGTAATATATTCATCATTATACATATATATATGATATATAAACACACATATATATATATGCGCATGTGTGTGTATTTGTGCGTGTGTTTTGTGATATATTACTAAACTCTATATCTCTAGTTACATTATTTAGGGAGTAGCTTAAATTTTCTTCAAGAGTGTGCTAAATCATTCAAATTTTTAAACTGCTTTTCTTAGCTTTTTATTTTTCATGCAGGTTATATACTTAAAATGCTAAGGCCTTTTTAACAATCAATGAGAAGTTTAAGAATTTTTTCTGAATGTTTGACATAATATATTTGAAATTTATGTACATGGATAAAATA
This sequence comes from Nephila pilipes, assembly GCA_019974015.1. Taxonomy (NCBI): domain Eukaryota; kingdom Metazoa; phylum Arthropoda; class Arachnida; order Araneae; family Nephilidae; genus Nephila; species Nephila pilipes. The sequence goes on from BMAW01003249.1 coordinate 295,509, forward strand.
TTTAGATAAATAGCTATTTTTTAATAAATCCACAAAATTATATATAAATTTCTTAAATGTTTTTCATAGTGTTTAATTGAAAAAAAATTTGTTAAACTTTTAATAACTCTAGTACAACCAAACCTATGCATAGAACTGTGAGAAACACTGCTAAGGAATTGAGGAAAAATAGTTCATAAATATTAAGAGGTTAAATTTTGAAAAATTTAAATATTTTGAAAAAAAATTTAAATTTTATATAATTGCACGTTTTAAAATTGATGTTTCTTTTCTGAAATAAATAATTTATGGTTGATCAAATATTCTGAATAAAACTTCTTTTTATAATTATCTAACTTAAAAAAGTTGCTCAAAGGGTACTGTGTCTCCTTAAACGAAGGAAAAAATGTTCTACGAGTCTTATTTGAGGTAAAATAATAATTAGAATTAAGAATAAGATTGTTTTTTGAAAACTTATTTTCCTTCATAAGATAACTGCTTATTTGTATTTGTCTTTTATATGAATTTGAATAATATTTTACTGCGGAAACAACTTATATGTTTTGTCATTTGCAATACTTTAAATACAAAAATGAGGTATGGCCTGAATGTAAGTATAAAAATATTGACATGAATAATTTTCAAGTTGTTATAAATGTGCAGAAAAACTTAAAAATGTACATAAAAAGTTTTAAATAACATTCTCACACATCTATGCTTAATGAGAATTAAAATTTTGAATTAGGCATATTGAAAAATATTGAAGTGATTATTAACACAGAGTGGATATTATCTTTAGGTCATCAAAAACTTAATGTTAGTTATTATTTAATAAAATTATATGTGGATTTTGAATCAAAAAATCTTGAATAGAAATCAAAAATATTTAATTAAAATTAATTTGGACGCATATAAATTATTATCCTCTTTATTATTGAAAATCATATATATTCAATTAATGTGTATTGAAACCGAATACAGTTTTAATAAAATATGATTCAAAATATTATTATTTACTCCTTTTATTAAGAAGGATCAAATGAGAGCTTTATTTAAGAATTTAAATATATTACTACCATTCAAATAAAAATATTTTTTTCGTGCTTAGTCAAAAAAAATTTGTATTGATAAGGTCAAAATCAAGCAGCATTTTTATGTATAATTATTCTTTCCTTCAGAATCTAAGATAATTTATTTATAAAAATAACAGATGGTGCAGGTTTGTTGCATTGCTTGAGTAAAATCAAACATTTGAATCAAAGAGATTCGTTGTTTCAAAACATCAGAATAATTTGATTGCCCAGTTTACGCAGAAATTTGTATTTGATTTCCATTAAATTATTCAGTTTCCTTTCAATCTATTTTATTATACATGAATCACGTTTCGAATAAAGAACATGTAATTTCCTTTTTTCACTTCCTAGTGAAAATTTCTCACATTTATTTGTTTATTTTTAATTATTTTATTTTACTGTTGAAATATACAAAGAAATATAATCAATTCATTCATTTAAGTGGAATCAATTTTAAAATTGAAATTCTGGTTTGAAAAATTCTTCTTATTCTTTTTTTTCATTCTGAGATTCTTAAGTCCAGTAGTGATACTTGAGGCCTTTGCTAATATTTTCTTATACTTTCATTAAGAAACTTTTTTTTCTCTCACTTGAAGATAGGTCTCTTATTTAGCATTTCTAAGGAAATGATTGTTATTTTTGGTTCTAGTAATTAAAACTAATTTTTCAGTATAGAAAATCAGATATTAATTGTGTTTATCAGATTTTAATTGCTGTTAATATGCTTTTGTCAACAAGTATGTAATGAAGAGAGATTTTGCTTCTTTGTAATATACGAGGTTTTTTTTATATATTTTGGTGAAACACTTAAGCTTTAATTTCTATAGTTATTCAAAATTAAAATCATGATATATATATTATTAATATATAATTTGAAATTGAATTCTTCTTTCATATTAAAATTGAAATTTTGGTCTACTAGTTTATTAATTATTCATATAAAGGTTAATGTATGTAATTGCTACTGATAATTCCTGTGAATCCCATTATTATATATCAATCTGAATCTGGATTTGATCGAAAAAGAATTAATATGAATTTTACAATATTTTTTGAATATAGTTTGTCTTATATATGTATAGCTATCTTACTATCAGGGTTGAAAGCACAATCTATTAAGTAATTCTTCATTGGATTTATGTTGCATTTGATGTTAGACATTTAGTGTTTAAAACTCACTAAAATATGTGTTCGCATTGACACATGTAAAATATTTTAAGGCACATTTTTTTCTATGGTGGCTTGTGAATAATTATACTCCACATATTGTAGTGAAGTTTTGCAAAAGAAATAAGATCAAAATTTTATAAGATATGTGATAGTTATATTTAGTTTAGTGAATTATTTCAATCAACATTCTGCTAATACAATATTAGAATGAAATTCTGAAATTCATATTTCAATATGAATCAGTTATAACTTTCCACATTTTAATATCAAATTAAGAATATTCGTATGTATCATTTTAACAGGTCAATTGAAAAGTCCCCAGACTACCATAGTAAAACACATTTTTTTGGCAAAATTAGTTTTTTTTTATTCAACATAATTCCCTTCAAGGGTGATACACTGATTATAGCGACCCTCCAACTTTTCGATACCATTTTTGTTGTACGATTTGTCCTTTGCTTCAAAATAGACCTCAGTTTCGACGATCACCTCTTCATTCGACGAAAATTTCTTCCCAGCAAGTATTCTTTTGAGATCTGAGAACAGGAAATAGTCGCTGGGGGCCAGATCTGGAGAATACGGTGGATGAGGAAGCCATTCGAAGCCCAATTCATGGATTTTCGCCATCGTTTTCACTGACTTGTGACACGGTGCATTGTCTTGGAGAAGCAGCACTTTCTTTTTCTTCAAATGCGGCCGTTTTTTGGCGATTTCGTCCTTCAAACGGTCCAACAACGCTATGGAATAGTCGCTGTTGATGGTCCTTCCTTTTTCAAGGTAGTCAATGAAAATTATTCCATGCGCATCCCAAAATACAGACGCCATAACCTTGCCAGCCAACTGTTGCGTTTTTCCACGCTTTGGAGCGGGTTCATCGTGTGCAGTCCACTCGGATGACTGTCGATTGGATTTCGGATTGAAACGATGAAGCCAAGTTTCATCCATTGTCCCATATCGAAGCAAAAACTCGGGTTTATTACGCTTGATCATCTTCAAACATTGCTCCGAATCATCAACTCGTCGTTGTTTTTGGTCAAAAGTGAGCTCGCGCGGCACCCACTTTGCACAGAGCTTTCTCATACCCAAATATTCGTGAATGATATGATGTACACGTTCAGTTGATATCTTTAGAGTGTCTGCTATTTCATTCAATTTCCATTTATGGTCATTCAAAATCATTTTGTGGATTTTTTTAATATTTTCGTCGGTAACAACCTCTTTTGGGCGTCCACTGCGTTCACCGTCTTCGGTGCTCATTTCACCACGTCTAAACTTAGCATACCAATTCTTGATGGTTGATTTTCCTGGGGCAGTGTCCGGAAACTCGGCATCAGGCCAAGTTTTTGTTTCAAATGTATTTTTTCCCTTCAAAAAGCAATAATTTATCAACACGCGAAATTCCTTTTTATCCATTTTTTTCACAATAACAAAAGTTGCTTCACTCAAAATGCTATAATTCACAAACTAATGGTCCGACATCTGTCAAATGTATACACGCATCTTTTGAGGGTTAGGGCTAACTAAAAAACATATGGATTTAATTCTAGCAGCGCCATCTATGTGTCAGGCCGGGGACTTCTCAATTGACCTGTTATAAGCTAGTATGAGACGTACTCGTTCTTCGCAAATGTCATTTACGAAGCTCAACAATGCAGCTACCAAGCATAAAATTTTTGAATGAGTAATATTACTGTTACAAAGATACTTAATTAATATATATTAATAATATGCAAACCAGAAGCTTCCTTTAACGTATTGAATGAAAAATTAATGATTATAAAAATTGGCATAATTTTAGCTTTAAAACATCAAGTTATTTGGCTTTGAAACAGAGCATATTTTTACTATGGCAATATCATGTTTTATGTTTTAAACAGTTAAATTAAAGTCATGAGCCCAATTTTGCAATTTTTAATTTTTATAACTGTTTAATTGGCGAAAAATATTCAAAAATATCATTTCAATTTTCAATAGTAGTACTATTAATAAATGTTCTTATTTTAGCATATCTAAAGGCATATTAAATTACTAAAATATTTTTGAGAACAAAAATGGTCACAAATTGAGAAGACCACAAAAAGATACTTGAAAGGCTTTATTAAAAGCATCATTTCAATTATGACGAAAAATCAAAAACTTATCTGATCACTGAGATAATTAATTAGAATATTTCTGAAAATCATTAATAAAATAATTTTTTTCCTAAAAAGTTACTTATTTAAAAAAAATATGTCTTTTTAAGAAAAGAAAAGAAGATGTAATTCATTAGATAATATTCACTTCTGTTTCTGAATTAAGCTGATACTTACAAATTAAAATTTAATACTTATTATAAATATTAAATATAATAAATGAGAAACAGATCAAAAATTTGACAATTATTATAATGAGACGAATAAAACAATAAAATAGAATCATATATTGAATAAGTAAAAACTAAATTTAGAATATAAAATTTGACAGTTGAAAGTAATAATGTAAAAAGAAAAGAAATGGTACTAAAGGCTGATTATCATAGTAATAAAATAAAAAATTAAAATAAATTATTACAATCAAAGAAATCAATCGAAATTTAAAAGATAAATATTATGAGTTTCTTATGTACAGAACCAAATATAACCAGTTAGAAAGCATAAATTTTATATAATGCCAGCCAACATTCAATCTGGTGTAAGATCATAGAACCGTAATTCACACATGTGTGTGTGAATAAAAAAATAGTAATCCTACTAGCAAACATGAAACATTTTTAATGAAGATCCCCATCCAAGACAACAATTTAACAAAAAATACAAATAGTTTTTTAATTTAGGGCCAACCATTATATATATATATTATATATATATATTTAAATATATCTTAGAGAATCGCAGTATAGCCTCCAAGGAAAAAATGATTAACAAATAATATGACAAGACAAACATAAATTTAAACTCAATAATCGTGAGTATGCAGATCCAATCTAAAGGTAGAGTTCCTGAAAAAAATAAGTGTACATGAAATTTTATTAGTCAATGGTTAACAGAAAACCTTGAATTAACATTAAGATCTCGAATCGACAGAAACAACAGATTTAGCCCACGAACACTTTGAGTAGGGGAATGAATAGTGTATAAACATGATAGAAATATATATTTTAAACTGAAATGGAAAATAAACACAATGTCAAAAAGATAAATGGAAATGAATGAATTAAAACAATATAAATGTTTTTTAAATAAATAATTAAAAGTAAAAAATTAAAATAATTACTTTTAGACTGGAAAAAATAGTTCCAAAAATGTAACTAAAAGATACAAAATATCCATTTATAGAATAAACTGCTTACATAGCTCCCAAGTAATATATAACTACGAGTATAACAAAAAAATGTGAAGAAAAATCAAAATAAATCTGAAGAACATTTTAAAAACAGTGCAAAATGTCTTCCCATTTTTCTGTGTTAGAATCAAATATTATTCATATCCCCTGGAATAATTTGAAGAGATTGTTATTGGAACTTGGTGCTGCTTGCAACAAAGTTGAGAAGTATTTAAAACTGAACCAATAACATTGGACATGAGCTTCGTAATGGGCAGTCTAGCTCTGTAAATTGCTTATTCATAATGATTTTGCCAGATCCAAGCAACAAATTTGTGTTTGGAAACATAACTTATAACAGTTCAGATTTTGTTTCCTTAAATATAATTCCAAATACTTGAAAACTTGATGCATGTAGCAATTGTATCACTTTTATGGTGAATAGCTGGTACCGTTAGACAAAAGGTAAACAAAACATGGGAGCTATGATAACAAACGTTGAATTCAATTCGCGATAACATGTTGTTTGAGATGATTAATTCAAAGAAAAAATTATTATTTTCTTGAAATCAAATACATTTAATGACATCTAAAAAGTTCTTACTTATAATTAAGTGCTATTTCAAAATAAATTCTAAAACATTGCATAATATATGCCAGAGCAATACGTAGTGACACCAAAAATAGACCATAACGTCATATGACGTACTATGCCTCAGAATCTTGAGCTTTGCAAATAAATTCTGCATCATTGTCCATTTTAATATAAAATTTTAAACTTTTCAAAGAAAATTAAGAAAAAAAAGCTTCAAGATAGACTCTATAAGTACCAATACATTCAGCGTACCAAATTTCATACTTCAACGTTATGCAATCTTTCCGTTACAACGTCTACACACACACACACACTTATTTTTATTAATATAGATTTTAAAAGAAGAATAGTTTAAAATAAAGCGTTCTTCTCTAAAATTTTTACTTCTAAATTCTATAAAGGTCTGATAAAAAGATCAACAAAATAAATGAATATTATTGTTTTCTTAGCTTCTATATGATATTCTGCTTGTAGATTTTAAACACTACATTTTATTCCTGTGGAGTAATATATTCAAGTACTATTTAACTAAAATGTTTAATAATTATGAAGTAATGTATATTAATTTCAATCAAAAAACATAATTTCATGAAAATAGTGTAATATATGTTTTACACGTTTTAAAAATATCAACTGCTCAACTTAAAACGGAATTCAAGTTTTTTAACATTTTTTTTTTCTGTGTTTATCATTTTTTAAAACAAATTATTGGTATAATCGTATAGTAAGAATTTAATTCATTGACAAACTAAGATGATTTTATGTTCATTATACAGGGTTATTCAAAATACTTAATGCGATTTCAAAGTTCCTTATTTTCAAAGATAAATGCCACAAAATGATAAATAAAACATAAATACAAAGGAAAACTGTGAAAGTCTTATATTGAGAAAAATAGATGGTTCTCGTTTGTTTTTCGAGATGTTATTTCACGAAAGCTGTTTTAGAAATTTTCATGGAGCTACCTATCTGTTGAATTGCTCGTAGTGGATCAGATGATTTGATTTGACACAACTGAGCACCCAAGTCACCTGATGACTTAATGGCCCATGCGATTTCTTCCTGTGGGAGTTTGTAAGTAATTAAGTGTATGCACCACTATTACCCACAACTTAAGGGTAATATAGAATTTTGAACTTAAACAATGGATTTCTGCTCTGTACAAGCAATTACCACTGACAATTTACAACGTGTTAGGAAGGAATTTACGAATCAAATTAAGATATTACGTGTTACAAAAGAAAGCTATATTGAACAATTTTAACTCCCCACATTTGTTTCCAATTTCCTGCAGGGTATCTAAATGTATGAACTTTAAAAATTATATTTTGTATGATCCAATTTATAATTTTTTTCACAGAAATTAATTTACTAATCAGATCAACAAATTTAAGAAGCAAGTTTCAATATATTATTCTAATAAACAAAGTTGTTTGTTTATGTATCCTTGTTCTAATAACCCTTTTCCCTAATACATTCAGAGTAACTAAACACAGTTGCAAATCTTATTCTCTTCATTTAAGCATGTGTAATAAAAATATTATAGAAATTATAAGAACCATTTAAACTTTTGCTAAACTTATTTTATTATAGGAATGTTAATAATTGCTTTCTATGTTGTTTTGATACTAACGAATGTTACAAACTAGATATGAAAAATAATTTCTTATTTTACGATTCATTGTTTGAATGATGAGCAAAATATAAAAATGTAATTATAATAACAGCTCTGAAACGGAACTCATAAAAAAGGAAACATTACGAAAATTGATTGAAAAGAGCGTACTTTTTCAAATAAAATAACAGAGCACATTATACTCCTTCATTGTTCTCAAATTGTAAATAAATTTTGAATAGCCTTAAAAAGATCACAATGAAAACTAATCAAAAAAAATGTAAACATTTTTGTAAGGGACATTAAAAATTATCAGAAACTTTTTATTCAAATCAAAAACTGAATATGCTTATGAGACTTAAGAAATATTTATAGAATCTTATATTTAAACCATAAATTAGACAAGTCTCTTTTATTAATGTTCCATTTAAAGTAGCGTTGCAAGAGTTCCTTTCTAATTTTAAAATTCTTTTCTCTTAATGATAAACAAGAAAATTCAGTTATTCATATAAAAAGCTATTAGTTGAGCAGTTTAGGTATTGAATGGCATTTTAAGTTGAAATAAAAATCAATAAAATAATATATATATATATATATATATAAGTAACCCTACTCATGCATATTTTCGTAACTAGTAGTAATCGGTACGTTATGCTGACTTTCAAATCAACTGTCACTTTATTTAATTGCTGTATATATATATTTTTTTTTAGCATACATATGACATGAAATAATTATTAATGAAATAATTTGTAAAGTTTCTACAAAATTTCTCATCAGGAAGTTATCCTCCATATATATATATATATATATATATATATATATATATATATATATATAAATTAATAGCTGATGATTAAATTTGATTTAACTGACTTTTCATTTTTTTCTATTAAATTTATATTAAATTATCTAATGAAATATTTTTCCCTTCATTAATGAGGAACTTCATTTTCCTCTACATTAATGAATATTATTGAATTGTGAACAGTAAAACGGCTTATATCTCCACTTTAATGTTGTTTATAATTATATATATTTTTTGTTTAAAGTATAGTACTTGCACATAAGAATTCTGCCACAGTTTTGCAAGCAAAATAAGATCTTAAAGTAAATCGGAAATAAGTTTCCTTTTATCCGTTTTTTGAATAAAGAATATTTTCAAATATCGATACATGGTGCATGCAAAAAATTTCATTCTTAATTAGATATTATAATATATTATATTCTTTCAACCTTTTTAAAACACACTACTCTTATATACGAGTACTTTTTACAAAGAAAGTACTCAATATTCTAACAACTGTTTATTGAATGATTGAAATTCTTTTTTGTATGAAGGGTGTTCATATATTATCAGTTGTTCTGAAAAATAATATATATTTGAAGAGTTTAAAGTAGAAATTCCAAGTTGAAAGAATACAATCAAAAAAATAATACTTCTACAAAAATGTAACATCAATAATTCCTTTCAATACGTCAAAATGTTTACAACATGTAAGCTGCTATTTTTATATAGAAAAGATATTCTATACAATACAAAAAATTCTCGTTACGTTTAGTAGCAAAAATAGAAAACTCTTCAAGAACCATCGACTTTTTTCGTTAACATTTCTATCTAGTACCTAAGGCAACATATAAGATGTATAAATATATTCCGTTAAAATAGTTTTTTTTCCATATTCTTTAGAGAATAAAACAAGAAAAAATTTGAATGTCATGTTATGATGTATGACGGAGTGTATGAGCAATTTCATTCAAATTACAATGCAAATCTTCTCATCAATGCATCCACTACGTAACGTGGGAGATGAAAAGATCAATTACTTTTACTACAGTTTTTGTTACAATATATATATATATATATATATATATATATATATATATTGATAGAAGTAAATACCGATGAGAAAAAATACAAGAAAAATAAGAAATATATAAAAAGCAAAAATAATAATAATAATTAATTTAATCTAAGAAGATGTAAAGAGAAAAAAAGTAAAGTATTAAATTAAAAATAAAACATAAAATACATTTATATTTTAGAAATTTAAAAATCTAAAGAAAAAGGACTCTGTGCTATTATTCTACAAGTTGAATGTTATTATGAATTAAATTTTATGATAAGTATAATGCTAATTAATATAATTGATATCAGAAGTATATATAATGATATCAGAAGTATATAAGTATAATGCTAATTAATATAATTGATATACATTTACAGTTTACTTCTTTTACTTTATACCACCTTTTCTGAGTTTGGAACAGTATGTCTCATAAAGGTTTCTAAACAACAATAATCACTTTAAAATGTATCACATTTCCTCTTTTCCAATAACATTAACTTTCTTTGAAATATGATTCAGGTAACATATGAAAAAGGAAAAAAAAATAGCGACTAAATTTAGCATCGAAAAATTAGGAACATAATTTTCTTTACCTTTAACGCCTAAACATAATTTTTTTGCATTTCCTTTTGAATGTACATCTCTCTACAAAAACAGAAATATATTCAAATAAAACTACATCAGTGTATAAATTAAGGTGAAAAATGTTTCATTCAAGAATTACATCATAAATCTAAAATTGAATTGCACAGCAAAATTTGATTTATTACACCACATTGGATGGATTTTAAGAGATTTATATTCAGTTTAGCAGTGTTTTATTTTTATTTTGGAAACTTCAATTTTTTTTTCAAATACATTAAACAAATGTTTCTCGCAGTTTTCACTTTGCATACTCTTTACCAATCTTATGTCTTTAACAGATCAATTGAAAAGTCCCCGGCCTACCATAGTAAAACACATTTTTTTGGCAAAAATAGTTTTCTTTATTCAACATAATTCCTTTCAAGGGTGATACTCTGATTATAGCGACCCTCCAACTTTTCGATACCAATTTTGTAGTACGATTTGTCCTTTGCTTCAAAATAGGCCTCAGTTTCTGCGATCACCTCTTCATTCGACGAAAATTTCTTCCCAGCGAGCATTCTTTTGAGATCTGAGAACAGGAAATAGTCGCTGGGGGCCAGATCTGGAGAATACGGTGGATGAAGAAGCCATTCGAAGCCCAATTCATGGATTTTCGCCATCGTTTTCACTGACTTGTGACACGGTGCATTGTCTTAGAGAAGCAGCACTTTCTTATTCTTCAAATGCGGCCGTTTTTCGGCGATTTCGTCCTTCAAACGGTCCAACAACGCTATGGAATAGTCGCTGTTGATGGTCCTTCCATTTTCAAGGTAGTCAATGAAAATTATTCCATGCGCATCCCAAAATACAGACGCCATAACCTTGCCAGCCGACTGTTGCGTTTTCCCACGCTTTGGAGCGGGTTCATCGTGTGCAGTCCACTCGGATGACTGTCGATTGGATTTCGGAGTGAAATGATGGAGCCATGTTTCATCTATTGTCACATATCGAAGCAAAAACTCGGGTTTATTACGCTTCATCATCTTCATACACTGCTCCGAATCATCAACTCGTCGTTGTTTTTGGTCAAAAGTGAGCTCGCGCGGCACCCACTTTGCACAGAGCTTTCTCATACCCAAATATTCGTGAATGATATGATGTACACGTTCAGTTGATATCTTTAGAGTGTCTGCTATTTCATTCAATTTCCATTTACGGTCATTCAAAATCATTTTGTGGATTTTTTTTTAATGATTTCGTCGGTAACAATCTCTTTTGGGCGTCCACTGCGTTCACCGTCTTCGGTGCTCATTTCGCCACGTCTAAACTTAACATACCAATTCTTGATGGTTGATTTTCCTGGGGCAGTGTCCGGAAACTCGGCATTAAGCCAAATTTTGCTTCAACTGTATTTTTTCCCTTCAAAAAGCAATATTTTATCAACACGCGAAATTCCTTTTTATCCATTCTTTTCACAATAACAAAAGTTGCTTCACTCAAAATGCTATAATTCACAAACTAATGATCCGACAGCTGTCAAACTTATACACGCATCTTTTGAAGGATAGGGCTAACTAAAAAACATATGGATTTAATTCTAGTAGCACCATCTATGTGTCAGGCCGGGGACTTTTCAATTGATGTGTTATTTGACAAATTTTGACCTTTCATCTAATTTTATTTATTAATTTGCATCAAAATTTTTCACTTGAATCAAACTGAAATTCTTCCACTTGAAGTTTCTTTCCAATAGGAATTTTTAAACATTTTTTTGAGGTAATATTTAACAAATAAATTATCATTTTATAAATGTCGAGTCTAACTTCTTATTGGTATAACTCAGTTTATGGACAAAAATAACAAATAATTATTTTCCCTTGTACTCATATACAAATGAACTAACATGTGTAATCTATCACTAAAATTGTTCGAGCCAACTATTTTTAGTTGTTGTTTTTTTAAATTCTGTATAAAATTTCCAACATGCATTTTATAAAAAAAACTATTTTATGATATTGGGAATCATATATCCTTTTGAAATCCAAGACCATAGTCTTTGAACAAATTTTCTCTAATTTGAGATAAATCACCTAAAAAGTAATACTAAATATTGTATATAGCCTTTTTGTTTCAAAAATTAAGAAAAAAAATATACAATTTTTGGCCAGTCCATTATAACGGATATTGGGCCTTAGTCTATTAAAAACATATATTATTAAATATACAACATAATTTCTTTATTCACACATTTATTATTGTACAACTCCTATTTTTGATTAAAAAACATATAAAACCACAATAAAACTAAATTTAAACTGCTGACATACTTTTAATTGTTGCTTTCTTCTTCCACTACTTTCAATTGCTCGTGGAACAAGGATCCCTCCAAATAACTTCAAGTTTTTCTGAGTAGATGACAGCACTGGACTGTCCGATAAATTGGAGTGCCTGATTTTAAGATATAAAACTGTAAATTCTTTCTGTGCATGTTAAATAAAAAAAAATGTCTCTTAGAATGTGCAATGGGTCTCAAGAGGATAATTAGAACACATTTGGGAAATATTAGGATTCATATTGGGAAATATTTGAGTTGGATATTTCATAATTTCTTCAAATTTTTTTGGAATCTGTATTCTGCATCTTAAAGAAAGATATCACAATGTTACATGTAAAACACTTACATAATGGGAATCTTTTCTCTCTCTCGTTATTTATTCATTACTCATGTATATAATTACAGGTATCTCGAAATGGGTTAATTAGATTCAAATCCTATCAAGAAGAATGCTAATACATAAAGAGTAAAATATCAATGGACATGATAGTCCTTAAGAACATCTTTACTTGAATTTAATATTTATGTACAGAAGCTTAAATATTATGAGAAAAAAGTATTTTTATTTAGTAATCTCTCTTAAGCTTTAAACACATTTAAAAGGAATCTTTGGAATTATATAATCCCTTCTTCCTTTATATAGAAATGAATGCATAACGTATTAAAATTAATTATATGCAAGGAACCGGAAAATGTTTAGTTAAATAAAAGAAATTACGAAATAATTACATTCAAGGCACACGCTATTTCTGTTATATCTGTGTATCGAAGTGATATTGAAAATCCAGACATTACGTTACTTTCCTACATCGAATAGTGACACGATTACATATCTTTCAAGTTTGGGAACAAACTTTATAAGTTAATATGAACTCTATGTAGTTCAACGCTATGTAATCTATGAAATGAGTATGAGAGTGTCTTAAACTTCACTGAAATGGATAGACATTTCTGCTATAGTAGAAAACTTGGAAATGATGCTTAATCAATAATGTGGGAACAAAATATTCTCTTGTCTGGCTTTACACCAGCCACATGGATTAAAACACATAAAATGTTCTTGAGATTCTGACATGTAAGATTTTCATCACAGTTCTAAAATTATTGTGAAGCCTTAGAATGCATGATATTAATATAGTTATCAAAACAGCTTATTGTCAAAATTCAGACGATATATTTCTTTCATTAAGAGTTTAACGTAATCTTAAAGCTGAACGTATATTCCATATCTTAATCCAGAATATCTATTTAAGCTCTGATCGGATTATATGAAGAATTATATACTCTACAATTTATATCTAAGCATTAGACCTTTTAAAATTCCTTTCTTGTTTTTTTATTGTATTATCCTTAAGAAAAATTCCTTCATTACTTTTTCCTCTTATTTTCTGCAAAATTAACAAAAGTCGTAAATAGTCGTTTTAGATAAATAAAAATACACTGTTCAAATCGTAAATGCATGTGTATTTCAGACGTGATTATAAAATAATATGCTTTCAGAGCATTAATATGTATAGATTTTTAATTCTAAAATAAACTTTTATATTTTCAAAATTTTATTTGTTTGACTCGTAATATCATTTATATATTTTATTGAACACAAAAATAAAACGCATTCTATAAAACGTTTCATAGTTATAATTTCAACTTTTTGTTTCTTTTATTCATTACATTCGAAATTATTTATATTTAGCCCTTCATTATAATTCATTAAGTAAGTCATTCTTACAGTAAAATTACTGAACTTTTTATATAAACTTTTTCACTATATACGTCATTAAATAGAATTTTATAACTAATTTGACCTGATCTGATTTTATATGTCTCATACCACTTAAAATCTTAAATCTACAATCGGTACTTTTATCAATTATAATTCATAATGAAGACCTTTCATAGAGCTATTTATATGATTTAATGCCTATTAAATTAGAATGATATTGTAATTTCATTTGATCCATTTTCATCAATGCTCTTATTTGAGTTTTCATCTCCTCCATTGATTCTTTTTATAAGTGTTTGTTTATTTTAATATTGATCCGCATATGGAGAAAATTACTTTTACGACATTTTAATTTCATTAATCTTACTGTATTTATAATACTATGTAATGCGTGTTTTACAAATATGAATTTGCTTTCAGCTTTAATTCACCTATTATGCTCATAATTGTGAAATTATCTTTCTCTTTTTTTTCACTTTCATTCATAAAATATATCTGAAACATTTAAAAATGTTTTCTTTATAAAAATAAGATCGTTGAAAGTAGGTAATTAAGATTATTCATATATATTCAATAATTTATCATTAGCGCTTAACTTCCTGCAATGTTTATTTGTGATTCTTACACTATTTTATGTTTCAAAGCCTAATTTTATATAAATTGCTTCCTTGTTTATATTGTCACATAGAATGCACAGGTAACTTAAATAAAGAGTATGGAATAAACTCAACTCGATACAATTTTTAAGAACTATCAGTTTGATACAAATAATAAAAGTAAGAATTTATTTTAACTTAATATAATCAATCATAAAGAAGAGCATTAAGATCCTAGACGTAATAACAGGAAAAATCAAAAACTATCTATATTTTACTGCCTAATGAGAAGTGTTTTAAGAAACACTAGAGGTTCCCCTTCACATCTGTTCATTCTTTTTTTGAGTAAGTTTTGGAGAATAAATGTGGGCTTTTATTTGTTGACTACGGTAATCGAAATATAATTTAATGCAACCTGTGGATCGAAGTTTAATAGGATGCAGTGCTACTTTGACTACGGTGGAGAAAAGGAGTTGATTAATGTAGGTTTATGGATTAGCCGAATCCGGCTCTTGTACCATTGCGAGAAAACGAGTCTCCCAGGCTTTCCCCACTTTTCACAGAGTAGAAGCGCACGCAGCAATCTCGTCTGGCTCTTTGTAACAGGTCAATTTAAAATTTAGATATTCTCCTTTCATCCACATACACAGTTGATCATTTGGATAAAGATGGAATTTTAAACTCAGGACGTGAACAACATATTTTCTTATTCATCGTCTACGGTTTTCTTCCACATTTTCTACATCATACGTTACATCAGATAATCGTAGAGTTATTCTCGAAGCCGTCCAAAATAACGTTTAAAGAGTTTTTCCCGACAGTCTTACTTTTCATACCAGTGTTAACACCTGAACGGTAGTAGTAGTTGCTAATGATCATACCGAAGTTTATCATTTTCTACAGCTTCGAGAATGTGGAGTTTGCCTGTAGCCTAGTCTCTTTGATTGAGGTGATAAAGTGATGCACCTAATTGCCATGTATTTCTGAGTCATTTGGAAGAATTACTTCAAGAAGAATCAGAATATCTCTTCCACGAATTAGTAAGAATGGACTGAATCTTGTCGTGTCTTGTTTTTCTGAATTGTATGGAAAGTCTCGATAGGTAGAATGCTGTTCCAATTTCTTTGCTAGACATCTATCTACATAACAGCATGTCCGCTTATATTCTGTTAAATCTTTAACCATTTGCTTGTGGATGACAAGCAGTTGTCGGAAGATGCGAAGCCTGGCTCAGCTGATTAATATATTTCACAATATTTGATAAGAATGAACTTCCTTGACCACTTATCATTTCTTTGAGAGCACCGTGCTTCAGTATGATTTATTCAATAATAAAGTTAGTGACTTCGTTGGCCTCAGCAGTTGGTTGTGCTTTTCTAACTGTGAACATTGTCAGGTAATATGTACAAACAATGATCCATCTATTTCCGTTTCGTGTAACGGAAAAGAGTCCCAATAGATCAGTTCTAATTTTTGCAAATGGTACGTCAGGCGGCTCTACCGGGTGAAGTTCATCTGCTGTAAGTTTAAGGTATCGGTACACCTTTAAAAAGTCATTTTTGTCAAAATTTTCGATTTTCGAATTTTAATGTCAGTTTAAAATTTAAACTGTTTTCTATCTAATAGTGTTTGAATTTTGCTTATTTCTTATTTAGAACTTAAGTTACAGGGATTTGAATATTACTCAATAGCTAAATTTTAATTGCATTTGAAAGATTGTTTTTGATTTTTCTCATAATGAGACTTCTTCGACATATTCACATATGACAACATAGACATCAGAGAAAGTTATGAACCAAATTAATTTAAATTTTGCAAGTATCTTCCTTATATCTCTTTTAAGAACCCCTACTACTTTCATGGTCTTAAAATTGACACGTTCTTAGTAACAAAGGTGTAAATCATATATTGTTATAACTTTTTTTTTGATTTTTCATCGTTATTTCACTCGAAACACAATAAAAATTGTAGTAATATGATTTTCATCAGGAAAGTAGTACCAGCCCCCAAAATATGTTATATTGAATAAGATAAAAGTTACAGAATAATGATATTTTTGTTTAATTTTGAGCAATGAGCGTTATTCTGATAGTCAATTTATGTACTATTTTCACCATGTTTTCCGCTTCGAATTCTTTTTTTTTAATTAAAAGCGGACAATTAAATGTATTTTTCATAGTTTTAGGTTATATTTTAGCTTTAAAAAATATTTTGATGGCAAATATCAATGTATTTAAAAAACATTTCTCCGCAGGTATACGGTTACTTTAAGGGGGATATTTTAGTCTTTGATACTCTCTGCATTGCGACACATATCTACGAATATGGCCATAAATTCCTGGCTAATAGTACTTCCTTCTCATTTGGTCATATGGTTTAGCAAAGCCAAGATTACTGGCAGTTTGGTACCTATCTTAAGGATTTTAATCATAATCATTCAACTGGTTATTTTTTTATTGATCTTTTCTGTGATCTTCACTGGAAGTTAGGAAAGAAATTTCATTAGTGCCTTTGTTTTCTGCTTCGGAGAGAGGTATTTTTGACAAGGCATCGGAATGCTTGCTACCGCTCTTATAGACGATGGCTATGTTGCACTCTTGTAAACTTAAGGCCCATCTGGCAAGTCTTCCAGATTGATACTTTATTTTGATGAGCCAATATAAATAGTGGTGGTATGTTATGACTATAATTTTCTTTTCAATATTTTCTCTCGGTTGCTGTTAATTATGTGGGTGCATAGGCTATTGGTCTTTCTCTGACATCACGGGCTTGTAATAGTACTGAACCTATACCACATGCACTAGCGTCTGAAAATATCTTTATTTCCGCGTTTAGAAGGTAAAAGTCATAAAACAGGGTCTTGTGTGAGTAATTTCACGGTTGAAGAAGAATTTTTCTGTGAACTGTTCCATGAAAACATATCCTTTTTCTTCAATAAATCATCCAGGAGTTTCACAATATCATTGAAATTCCTGATAAATTGCCGATATTACGAGCACAACCCCCAAAAGGTTCGGACATCTGAAATATTTTCCAGTACAGGAAACCTTGTTCCAGTGGCTAATTTTTTGGTACATAGATAAATTCCATGTTATCAACTAAATGACTCAATATCGTCAGTTTCTTTCTTCCGAATCATCATTTTCTTGCATTTAGTGATAGTCCTGCATCTTGGGTAAATATCAAAATTTTCATCTATCACATTTGATGTTCTTGCAAATTCAGCACATATACTATGATGCAATTTAGATATCAAAGACAAATATTCCAGTTGAGTCCTCGAAGAACTGTGACCATCCTCTGTTCAAACTGAGCTGGAGTATTACATGAACCAAATGGCATGACTTTAAATTCGTACAGACCATCTTTTGTCACAAAGGTCGTCTTTCTCTGCCTTTTTTATTATATCCTATCTGCTAATAGCTTGACTCTAAATCCAGCATTGAGAAGCTCTTGTTCCACTAAGCAGTCCAAAAACTCATCAATATGTGGTAGCTGATAAATGACTTTTTAAGCAATATTTTTCAGTTTTCTATAATCAACATGTAACATCCTATTACCTCGGATGTTATCTTGTGTCATCACTAATATCTAATATTAAACAATATGACACCAATAACTACAGAACCACCAAAACAACTTTCAACATTTATTAATATATAACCACTAAGACAATAATAATATAACTCTCCTGATCAAGTTTATTAACACCTTAATTCAACCCACCAATAATAATCTAACAGCTTCTTACCAACTGCAAGTCTTAATCTGGAACAACTGCTGAAAGCACTAGAACAATTCTCAATCCGAGTGGTTTACACTCGGACCTCAACTCTAATCCTCAAGTCAACCTTTCAATACTATAACAATTAGATTCCACCTCCTCTCGTTGCAACGCCTCTCTGATCCTCCTTCTCTTCTCTCTACTCCTTCAGATGGAGTTTATATACTTCTTAATTTAACCGCTTCACTTCATTCCTAACTGCTTTGCATATTACATTCTTCATCACGTTTCATTTTTGGTTGGGCAAAGGTTGTTTAGCGAAAGCAATCAATCTCAATTGAAAGTCCCTAAGGTTAGTGAAGAGAAACCGCGAATAGCCCAATGTCACAAACATAAAAGCTCCATTGACCATTTTTCTTCTTCACGAGCACTACGGAGGATAACCATGGGCAATCTGGTGGTCGTATAACGTCGCCTTTATCATTAGTTGTACTTCTATCACACGTCTCTTGCTGGCTGAGATACGGAAAGGTCTTTGCTTGATTGGATCACTATCTCCCGTGTCGATCTTGTGCACCCGGATATCCTAGAAGTCGAATACGTAGCTAAATTCTTCCATAAAATTCAGTAACTCATTTTTCTGATTAGTTGTGAACTCAAAATCTAGCATATTTCTTAAATTTTTTCGATTTGCTTGATTTCTGGTTTGATGTCTAAGATAGTCTAATAGGCCTTTATCATTCAGTTAAAAGAAATTGAATCATTCATCATCTTTGATAAGCTGGTTATTTCATTCCCTTCAGTATCATTTGCTTTTGCTGTGACCGAATTGTTACCCATACTTCACAATAGCCTTTTACAATGTCAATAATCGAGGTTGATACAAATAGCTATTTTTTGAAACTTAAAATTCACAGTGAATGCAGAGAGGCACATTCTTGGCAGTTCTCCATAGATTTGCTTTACGTTGTAGAACGGCGGGATTTCTGAGTGGACATCTAGGCTGTTGCCCAACTGGAACTTGGTAATGGGGATCTGTATTGTGTCTTCTTGCATTAGTGATCGAGAGCCTCCACGACTTGTTCCCGCCACGAATGTCATTGGGAGATGAGAATATCTCGTTATTATATTGCATTTCCAGTAGGAACTTTTCACGTTCTTCCTTTACAATGCTACGTACCAGGGATTTTAAATCAACCTTGTCTGTATTGGTTACAGTACAAACATTGGGTAGCCTCTAAGAATTCGGTGGGGTGATGTGTATCCCTTTAAAGTTTTCTATTTGTCAGCAACGTTTTTCAAATTCATCAACAGATTTATAGTCCTGAACCAGCAGGGTCTGATACAAATCGTCTGCAGTTCCCTTCATCAGATGAGTACCGTTCTCGTCTTTTTGCACGGAGGGGACTTTTCGGCACATGGCAAGTATATCCTGGATGTACGAATCGAACGTCTCCTCAATTCACTGCACACGTGTAAAAATACTTCTTTCAGCTTGACGTCATAGATCTTCTGTATGGTAAAAAGTATTGTTTAGGTAATGTTTGAATGTAATCCAATTCATAAAAGTATTGACACTATCGTCAAACCATAGTCTAGCTGTTTCAAGCGATGTAGAGAACGCATCTGTTTATCCCAGTAGATATAAGGTGCAATTCGTTCATAGTCCTTTAACCATTTACTATCATCTTGTTGGTTGCCACCGGAAAAGATGTATAAATTTTTAGGTAGCTTGTAAGTCAGTAACGACACTGAGAGATGTTGTGAGAAGATGGATTCTATGAATCTGTGTTATCAGAAATCGTTGCATGAGTCTTTTCTTGAGCTTCTACTTGTATTTTGTAATTGGCCAAATTCAGGAGGGAGACTTTGAAGGCATAGCCTTTTACGTAGCTGCTCCGTCGTAATAACAGTTTACTCCGTGCCTCAACAAAATGTCTCATAGAATGTACAGGAAAATTGAATAAAGTGTATGAAATAACTTCAACTCGAGACTTTTATTCAACCAACTTATTCTTGGGAACTATCAATTTGATAGAAATAATAAAAGTATAACTTAACTTTAAGTAAACATAATCAGTTATAAATGAAAGTGTTAAGATGCAAAATTGTAACAACAGGAAAAATCAAATCAAAAACCTATGTCACCTTAACTGCTTAGCGAGAAGTACATATAGGAAAAAAAAACTCAAGATTGCACTTCACTTCACTAATGGTTTTTTGTAGAAGTTATTGAGAAAAAATGTGGGCTCTCGTGTGGATTTTATCTGTCGACCATAGACACAACTTGCGAATCGAATATTAATAAGACTCAGTGGTACTTTGACTATGGTGGATAAAATGAGTGAATTGGTTTATGACGCAAGAGCTTGAGCTATTGCGAGAAAACAAGTTTTGCAACATTCTGTTGATATATATTAACATACAATGTAATACATATTAACACACAATGCTTTTTCCTCATTTTACTTGAAACTTCACGAGTGATATAGTCTCCAATATCTTTAAACATTTCGTCATAATTATTTAAATTGTCTTTTAAGAAACTTTGTTTGAAAAGCTTTATTTTTGTGGTTTTAATTAACATGATATTTTTAATAATAGTATTATTTTGAATTTTTCTGTGGAAATTCTTCGATTTTGCCCTTTTTTCTATTTTCTTCATGTGGGGAATTCAAATATCAAGCTACCCTATCAGTATATACTTAGTATTTTTCATAAATGGTCAGACATTCAACATTTGACAGTATAATTCCATTGTAGCCACCGTAACATTCAGAAGCACTTTTTTTATATTATTTTTTGATAATTACATATTAAAAATATATTTTGACCTTAGAAAATTTAATAGCCTTAAGGATTAAACTGTATTATATAAATGTATACATTTTATTTTCAATTTAATTGTTTTTCTCACTTATAATATAGAAGAACGTAACATTCCTTTAGCAAAACATGCAAAAAAAAAAAAAAAAGCATTTTTATATTTATAAACTGGATTATTATAGTAGAACAAAATTCATTGATAGCAACTGGTCGGTTGGACAATATAAGCATTCTGTTCTTGTGCAAGAAGTAAATATTGCACAATAGTTTCTCAGCTGAATACGGATGTCTTCATATCATAACAATTGCAGGTTGACTTCACATGTTTACAAGAAAAATTTAACCCCTAACGGGACACAATAAATTGGAAATGACTTTTTTAAATATATATTTTTAAGAAAATGTTTTTACTCACCATATTTGAACACATAAAAGTATACATTTCATACATATATACATAATACATATACTTTTGGCTTCTCAATTTCCTAGAAAGTTTTCTCATAATCTTGAGCAATGGTTTAGAGTTATACTCGTGATATTTATTTTTTTCTACAATTTTTTTATTAGATAATAAGAAAAACAGTAAAAAACATCTATATATATAATTTAGTGAGTTTTTAAAACAATAGCTATTGATCTAAAGTCATATTATATGCACAGAATTATCCAAAATTCTATACAAAACAACTAGAAATAATTTCAACATTTTATACTGATAGCAAAACCAGCTTAGTACTTAAAGTACATGACCTTTAGGAAAAAAAAAAAAAAAAAACCTTAGAAAAAATCGGTATAAGCTCTGAAACTCAATGAAGTGACTAGGCCCGTTGTTTAGCAACATATAAATAATTTCTTAAGCATTGTAGCTAGAGATATATGGAATTAATTTTTACAAATATTTAAAAACATATTAATAAAATAAGGTAATAAAATACTTTTCAATATGTAGGACATTCATATATATATATATATATTTAGTCGCCTTAATTTAATTTTCAAATAATGTTAGTCTATTTTTTTTTCTGTCTCTGAAGTGAAACTACTGCTTCACATTTCTTATTCAAGCTGAATTTAAATGTATTTTTTTTTCTTTCAAACTATTTATCATTTATTCTTCATTTAGTGTTTGATATATCATTAACAGTTGAATCTAGTGACATCGCATTGTAGTAAGTGTATCGCTTTACATCTTCCTCTTTCTATCTTTAGGAAATGTATATACATATAACAATGTATTGTTTTCACGTTTCATTAGTCGTATAATTTTGTTACAGCGGCACATTTTTCTATTTCACGTTTTTGGAACCATTGATATTTTGGTAATTCCTTTTAAAATCTTAAATTCATTCTCATTTTTAAGATCTTTTGATTTATGTTTTAAATTCGCTTTGTCACCATCATTTACAATTTTATTTCAATTTTAATCTTATCACGCATATTGGTTCAATTTTCTCTTCCACTTCATTTTTTACTTGTTCTCTGATTTGTCAAATTATTTCCTCTTACGACGTAACTAAGCTACTAAATACTTTTCTCTTTAACAACGGTATCTTTTCATTCTTCTCGTCTTTTTTAACTAATATATAATCTATTAATTTCTTCTATCTCACTTAAATAAATTACAGTCTTCATTAAATTTGTAAGCAAGTTTTTTTAAAGCAAATTTAAAAAAGATATGCATATGAATTTCTTTCGAATTTCTTAAACATCAGTTAATTGATAGATAGAATGTGCATCAAAATACAATTTTGGATATTATCCACTCGTAATTATCAAAAAAAATATTCACAAATTCCTTTATCATTACTCTTCAATAAATTTCTTTTACTTAAGAAACAAACCTTTTTTTGTAATTTTTAAATAACTCTATTCTTAGTTCTTGGATTCTTTTTCTCGTTAAATCGTTTTGCTTTGCTTATCGATCAAAGTCCAGTACAAAATCACTTTCATAAATTATATCGTATCTCAATGTTGTTGGTTTTATTACATTTTAAAATTTTGGCTAGTTCTTTACTTTTAACAAATATTTATAAGACAACAAGAAATACTTTTGTTATTTTTCTCTACATATTTTAATTTAACTGGCAAACTTATTTTATCTTTTCTTCCTTTCAATACTTTTGTAGCATTGTATTACTTAAAGATTATTTTTTCTATAATCGTTTCATGCTTCTACTGGAATGCTGTTTCTTTTGATGTTTTACTGGAAGAATCTGGGATTTCTCACACTTCTGATTTAATAGTCGCTACCGTCTTTTCACTTGGGTTCTTTTATTTTCGAAGAATTTTCGATTCTGTGCCTCTTGGGATCGTACTTTTTCAGATCTTTTGTAACTAGTTCCATTGCTTCTTATTGCCTACACACGCATTTACTCTCAGAATCCTAACCTATACTTCAATTCATTTGGTGGCTTTTATGGCATGTGCTATGGTCGTTTATTGCAGTGCTTCGTCACCATGATATCCAATGCTTGTTTCAAACAGAATTTTCGTAAAAGACTTTTTGTTTAACTACAGTGCGAACAATGTTGAACTGATAACTGGCTTGTTTCAACTTTATAAAGCATTTAAAAACAATTTATTTCAATGGTCCCTGTATTTAACATTTGATACTTGTGAATTTTTTTTGAAATAATTTTCTTTCACATTTGTTATCTTCCTATGTCTCTTTTATTACTGAATGTATATCTATCTTTTAGTATATTGCACTTTTCACAAATACCTTACATCTTCTTTCTATAAATTCCATTATACAACTTCATTTCTCACATTTGAATTATACAATTTCCTTCATTTCCATTATAGAATTACATTTCTCACATTCCATTATACAACTTTAGAAAACTTTTTTTTTTCAATTTCAAAATAATATTAATTAATTATTGATTAATTATGGAGTCTATTTTAAAGATAAATGTAAAATTAACCAAAAATGTTGATCTCAGATTTATATATGAATATAATTCTGAATTGAATTTTGTATGTTCAGTTTATACTGAAAATATATACGATGTCTTAAAAGCATTTGCAGTTTATATCAAATTATACAGTAAAATTCTTCAAAGAAAATGGAAATTCGGAGTCAAACTATTTCATAAATGGAGTAAATCTCACTTACCTCATTTTTTTAGAAATACAAAAATTTCAGAAATATTAGTTGTCAAAACATTTCTAGCAGTAAGCACTTCGAAGAACATAGACATAATTATGTTTTTACGATGAACTCACGTAGTGGGAAATTAGGGAGTGAAAGTTGATGCTTAAAGCACAAGAGTTAAATCTGACCATAACTAGACAAACAGGATGAAACTGGGATTTAGACATTTTAAAAAGACTTGATCAGCAGATCTTGTTAAAAATGTATTAAATTAAGCGCTGTTAGGTTACAAAATGCGTTTGGAAATGTAATTTTAAAAAGTAATATTATTTTCACACAAGCAAACAAGGGGTAAAATATATATTTAATCAAGTTAAATTTGACTACATCAAATTGTTGTCCCTATTTTTAACACTAGAATAAATCTGATTCTTCTTTATCATGAACTTCAATATTTTTTAGAAATTAACGGGCTATGACAATATACGAAATGATTAAACAAATTTTATTTGAGTCTTATTAACTTTTGCAACAGCATCATTAAGTAAACTTTAAATACAGAAATTATACATTACATTGTTCTGCGTTGCATAATTTTTGAAGATATCAGTTTTTGTTTCACTAAAAAAAGCAAATCGAAGAGAATATGTTATATATTTCCTTTTTGTACTATTAATATCTAGGGAAATCATCAGTTTTTTTTAGTTATTGATAATATTTGTAATATTATATCAGAAGATTATATTTATTTGTGATTTTAACTTTGTTAATTTTTTAAATTTGTTTTGTTTTTTGCTGTTAACCTCCTTTTTACTAACTACAGTGCACGAGAAATTCATTCCCTAAATAAAAAATTGAGTTTTGAAAATAAAAACCTTCGAGTTTTAGTTTCTTGATTAGATCCTCTCCGTACCTATCATGAAAAAGTAATATTAATATTTCGGTCATTTTTAATATACACTCATTGCCGTAAGAACTTGCGCACCTAGAAAGAATAAAACGAAATTTTACATACGTAAGTACAACATTGATATAAGTAAGTGATTACAATATCAAAGCAAAATGATCATTTATTGCAGGAAAAATTACAAATGAATGGAGGTTTTAGTACCCTGTTGGACCACTTCTAGTATAAATGCCTGATGTGGTGCGGTAAGGCATTAAGGAATACAAATCCCGTATGACATATTGCGATATCTCGTTCCACAGTTAATTTAAACGTGCCTTTTATTCGATCAAAAAGTAGGCTGTCCAACTACCGACCTAAATGATCTCAGATATGCTCGATCGGTGACAAATCTGGGTATCTAGAAGGCCAGGGAAGGGTGGAAATATAGAGGAGGAAGTCCTTTGAAACCCCTGCTGTATGTGGGCGAGCATTGTCCTGTTGAAAAATAGCTCCTGGGAGCCATTCCATGAGTGGCAACGCATGTGGCTGATTAATATCACGAGCGTACCTCTAGGCTGCCATAGTGCCATGGATGAATATTTGGGGTTACTGTATGTTGTATGCGGTGGCACCCCATATCATCACATCAATTATGGGCGAGATATGCCACTGTACAACGAACGCAAGATTGAGACGTTTGTCACAGGGGATCCACATACGTACACGACTGCCATCACTGTCAAAATTGAATCTGAAATCATCGCTAAGACGATATGATTCCATTCGGTTGCAGTCCACTCCCTTAGAACATAACACCACTCCATACTGAGGTGACGGTAAGTGGGTGTCAATGGCAGTACACGTAATGGGCACCGCGATAGCAACTGTCCTTCAGCCAGGTGCCTCACGATGATTTAGACTGATACAGATGACCGTAGAGAAGTAGCTGCCTGTGTATGGATGGTGGACTTTGAGACAGTTGGCGTTATACGTGCGTGTCATATGATGTAACGGTCTTTTCGACTGTTGGTCTATCGATGGTATCCTAAGCCTGGTCAACGTGTAATAGACTTCTCTCTTGTTCACTGGTCCCAACACTTCCTTAAAGTAAAGTCAAAACAGTCTAGGTGGTGAGCTACTCGCAGAGCGGACAACCCGGTTACTTCCCCTTTCGATTTCTGATGGCTGCTCATATTGTTTCCAATGACGGCGTAATGGCATCTCTAGTTAAAAAGCGTCCCCCTGCAATAGATTAAATACACGCAAGCAAGCTCTGCTTAATTGTCTAATAATCAAGGAGAACAAAGCTCAACACCATCTGGTGGCATTACGCAATGCACAATCAAGCTGCATTTCTAATCATTTACATGTCTGCCTAATACGGGCCTTCATGCCAAGTTTAGTAATTTTCCCACTCATACTTCTTGGTGCGCAAATTTTTATGTCAATGAGTGTACATTATTGTTTAATACCTTACCAAATCAAAATATAATATTTTTATGAGTTATTTCATGTGTTTTAATGATGTTAGCATATTGGAAAATTAAAAGAATAAAAAATTAATTTTTAAGGGATACATAAAAGCACTTTCAAAAAATGTAGAATAGCTTGTACTTCAGGAATTAAGTAAATTCAATTGAATCTAAAACAGAACTTCTGAAAAGTGCTATAACCTAACTCAATACCTCAAGATAGTGCAGAAAATATTATAGACGAACTACAATAGCTTTAATTCGGAGATGAAGACTAGAATGAATTTTGCAGAGCTGAAAAGGGAGAATAAGGGTTATTCTCAAAATTTCCCCTTTTTTCTTATCTAAGCTGTATTTTTTGTTTCAAGCAGTTTCCACAAAATGTTGTTTACAATTTCGTAATAAATACTAGTAATATATTGATCATGAACAAGTGCACTTTGGATTATGCAGATGTTTAAAACGAAATTAGTTTTTTAGAAAAAATGTACGATAATGATGATTAAAATTAATATAAAAAGAGTAAATGCTGAAAATACTTATTTTTCAAAAATTTTTATTTCTTTTCACGTCTGTAGTATTTGGAGTGTGTTTCATTTAATTATTAACTAAATGCATATGAAAGATGTTTTTCGTCAATTCAAATTATACCATTTTTACAGCAAAGCATTTAATATATATCTTTTCTATAACCTTACCCTACAGCGTGTGTTTTATTCTTTAGGTAAAGGCTTCATAAATCATAGCAAAATATAAGCAGTTTTTTTAACATAAATTTTGTTTTTATGTTAATGAATTGTGACCTAAATACATTCTGAATTCTCTTAGAAATTATGATAAGTATAACTAAAGCTTTGAACAAAGAGAAATAAAGGGCGATGAGAAGTACCTTCATCACAACCTTCTATTTAGAAACGGAAATTAACTAATGCTACATAATTTGTTTTTGTCGAGTGGGATATTAAGCAAGAACTGAGGGTAGGAAGGTTACTGAAATTTCTCATCATTAGCAAATACTATTGATTCTAACTTCCTCTTGGGATTACCCATTAAATATGTTAAAAATAATACTTAAGCAAATAAAATTGTTCTGCTATCCGGTTTTGTTCACTTCTGATTGCTACAAAATTTTGCGCATAATTTTCAATCTTTTGACAAATAAAAATAAACAATTTAAGTATAAAAGAAAATAATAGGATATTCAATAAAAAGTTATTGTTTAGTGTTCAACATATGGTCTTTATCTTGGCCACGTTTTTTTTTTAAATTTTAATAATTATCTCTCAGATATAAACATTGCAAATAAAATAATAATTCTAACTTTTGTTTTTCAGATATTTTAAAATATTTTTTATAAAAATAAAGTTACTTATACAAAAATGTTATGAAATCAAAGAACCGATTAAAATATTTCGTATCTTTAGCTAATTTCTTTCAAAAAACATTTATTCTTTCTCATCAACTCTTGCAATACCATGGAATAATTTCTTTCACTTAAGCGTCTCATTATTAATAGTACATAAAACAATCACAAATAACAAAGTCAAAAAATAAATAGTCACTTTAAGTTAATAGGCAAATTTATCTTGAAATTTATCTATCTAACTTGGTTTATTTGAATCTTAAAATAATTACTATATAAAATGCTTATTAACACTCCTGTGGATTAAACCCTACAGGCATCTCAACTTAAAGACTAACATTACCAAAAGATAATTGTTACTGACAAATCAGTCGAACAATTAATTTTGTATTAACCTCGAACCTAGAAGCTAAATGAGGGCTATTGGTAACAGATCTTGTAATTTTGAACACCTGTCAAGTGACGAGGACGACACCTCAGCCAGTATTTAACTCCCCAGATTTACACACCAAGCCAAAAGAAGTGCTTTCGACCTCCAAAGATTAAATATGCATCAGTCCCACTAAACGGTGGGTCGTCATTGGTACCTGGGCTCGAAATCAAGACTCCATGAAAACAACACGCGACGCGAACTCGCGGCCATGACCACTAGGCTACCATGGCCACATTGACTAATCGGATCCTAGTGAAAATAATAACTTGTACAGTATATCCGATATACTGTCCACGTTCAGATCATCGCTTCTCAATAACTTCAGATCCCATATCTCTTTATTCTTACTAGCTTATATATATAGGCTCAATTGTAACTTCCTGTGACACTTTCTACCACCAACACTAGCTGTTAAACCCTCAGCAGTTATATAAATGCTATCTCATCACAATCCTGATCAGTAAAATTCAATTGTTCTATTTAATTTACATAAGTCACTGTTCACTTTCAAAAAGAGCTCTCAAATAAATTAAAGTTATATGAATGCTTAAAGTGTTAGTTGAAGGGAATTACTCGACAGGACTTCATATAATCTTACTAAGTAATGTTCCTGACTATTAAAATATAAGCTATGTATTTAAAAACTGGTGATTCATGATAATTTATAAAAATTATTGAATTTATTTATTTATTTATTATATGAAATTATCAGTTTATACTCTATCTACAAAAATTTGTAATTTTCAAGAAATACAAAAGGTATTTTTTACTCAAACTTATGCAAATATTCATATTTAGATAACATTAACTAATAAATGAAACCAATCTAAAAATCCAATTATTTATGTTAGATAATTGTATGAATACTTTATGCTTAGAGATCATTTAAAATCCTTATGAAAGACTTAACTCAAAATATGTATTTAGTTTAAATGTCAGTTCTCTTGATAAAATGTTTAATGACCTTAATTATTAATACAACTTATTACCTTAAATAATTATTTTAATTTTTAACATAGTTATACCTTATTTCAGGATAATTTAAATATTTATTTACACTTTTCCATTCTAAACATACAGTCTTAATTATTGTTCGAAGAACTCATAATTTCAGTAAGTTTTAATGTTCAACAAATTTATTCGTGAATGTATTTCAGATACGAAATTTAAATTGTGTATACAAAAATATTTCATTTATTGGTTTTAGTTTATTTAAATGCTAAATATTTTTACTTAATTCATATTCCTTAATCTAATTAAATATCTCTTGAAATTATATTATTTGTATTAGAAAATATATTTATCAATATTATAATTACATAATGTTAATAATGTTATTTTACTTATATATATATATATATATATATATATATATATATATATATATATA
>BMAW01003249.1:336573-386771 GCA_019974015.1 Nephila pilipes
TATATATATATATATATATATATATATATATATATATATATATATATAAAAGAGTGAGTAAATGGAAGAACCATTGAACTGAAAAGATGAAGGCGTGAAATTGATGGCCATTTGTTCCGGAAAAGCTATAAAAGAAAGAGTACAAAGATGGCACACATACCGAACCCCCTACCCCCAAGCCATAGCTTGCAAAATGGATCCTGATAAAACCATGAATGAGCTTATGATTTTGTTTTATATTGTTTCTTCGTTTCTGAGTGCCACTGTCTTTATGAACCAGGGAATTTATAAGATTCACAAGTATGAACCTTTCCTTGTCATATGGTGAAATAAAAGGGGCATTTACGAACAAAAATATACATTTTAAAATTATTATCCAGATAAAAATAAGCCACTATCTGTTTAGATAGCATTTAAATAGGAAGAATGGTCTTTTTAAAGTAAACTCGATTGCTGGATAAATCTATTTTAGGTTATTGTGGGATTCCGATGAGCACGTTATTTGGGTTCCAAGGAAAGCTTCGAATAGAAAATTAGAAACACATTTCCAGTATTGCTTTGAAATATATAACAGATATTATTCTCCGAAACTAAGAAGAGTAGATTGTTTTCATTTGAATACGACAATAAAATTGAACTTTTTAATGGACGTTTCGAATTCAAGATTTATTCAGTAATTGTGAAAAGAAAAGTGGTAGGATTCTTAAAATGATAAAACAGATGAGTATGCCCTAGGTATTTTATAAGACATATTGCTGTATATATATATATATATATATATATATATATAATTGCTACAGTACCATCTTCTATAAAACGTATAGTAGGGAATTCGTTAGTTTTAAGTGAGATGCGATAAGATTTATAAAAATAAAATATTCAGCAAACTCGAAATGTTAGTATACGAGGCTTATAATGTTTAAAACTTGAATGTATCAGGAGTTACGAGATTTTATTTCATCGTTTTACATAGTTAGTGAATTAAATCTTATAATTAAACACAGAAAAAAATTATAATAAAATATATTTTTTTTTCAAAATAAAATCGGGATTCATAAGAACTTATGAACTGATAATGAATCGCAAGGGATTTCATCAAAAGCATTAGTTTATAAAAATATATGCCTAGAAAGAGCATATACGCGACATTTTTACAAAGCAAAAATGGAAAAAGATATTATTAAATGAAATTCTTAAAATTAATAAAAATTGACTATTGCCATTCCTTCAACTAAGAAAACCATTAATTTCCTTAAAAAATATTTTATATTATTTTAGTTGACAAATATGATCTATACTTTCTTTAATGACCTGTAATAATAACTAATGAATGTCAGCCATCGTTACAATTAATTTTCTGAATTAAAAAGAATGAACAATTTATGCATACGACACTTAGATTGCGCATATGTTTTATTCTTAAAAGACTCTCCAAATATTCATTTCCTTTGAAATATTTCCTTTAAAGAATCAAACAATTCTTTCAATGAAGTGACGCTTTAATCAATAACTGCAACAAAATATTTCGTTAAAGCTGTAAAAAAAAATTCATTACACGCATTTTCTCTTTTGTAATTGAAACACATTTAAGTAAATTGACACTTTGTCATTTGTATTTATCTTACCCTTTTCAATTTTTGCCATCAACCCGTTAAGAAACGATATTATTTTTGATATCTATTCCAATGATAATTACATCAATAGAACTGATGCCACTTCCTGTTAACGTCCATCGGAAGTTGCAATTTAAGACATGGAACCTCAAGTGTTTTACGAAGTTATCAGTTTCAGAAAAAAAAAAGTTTTTATTATTTTTCAACAGAAGATATAATAAAGAATCGTAAGCTTTCTATCGCTATAAAACGATGGTCGTTTTGCTTTAAAAAGCTTTCCTAGAATAATAAATTTATCGAAAGTTGCGATGCAGAATATGAAGTGACAGCCGTCCCCAAGTGATGTTATCAAGCTCCACTCAACTCTGCAAACTCAGATAACAATCTTTATTCAGATCAATGGAAGTACTAGCTTTCTTTTCAAACCGAATTCTTTGTAATAAAGTCCAATGCTCTGTTTCCAATTTCTTTAAGCGACAAGAAATTCACTTGGCAGTTTAAGATGGTGCATGCACTCTGTACTATGAAACATTTTCTTCATACTTTTCCTTTCAATGTAGTATGGTTTTCTGTATATATATATATATATAATAATAATAAATTTATAAATCAGAAGAAACCAAAATATAAAGAAATTTAAAAAATTGTTCTAAACTTTAGAAAAAAAAAACCTAAAAATTTTGGAAAATACAAAAAAGAGAATTATATATATATGTGTGTGTGTAATTAAAAACATAATTAATTAATGTGCATTGCAGATGCAAAATAAATAGATTTATAAACTAATAATAATAAATTACAAAAATATTGTAGAAATGAATTTACTAAATTTGAAAATGATGTTAAAACTACTAAGATTTTACATTAAATATATATATATATATATATATATATATATGTAGTTGAGTCTCATTAAATCTAATTATTTTAATTAAAATCTCCCAACCAACCAGAATTTTTTTTTTTTAAATTTGAGAAACGATCTACAAATATCCTTCATAACATTTATATTCATTGTCCGCATATTTTGAAAAATTATATTATTTACTGAAATCTTCTAACATCTATGAGGGTAAAAATGAAATAGTATGTGTGTGGGAACTGTGGGAACATCTATTTTTACAAATTCAACGAATACTTAGACTGTTGGAATACACTGACAAATGGAATACTTTCTTACATCGTCTAAATGAATAATACAACATAATAACTTGATGTGCATTTCTATTGTACAAAAAGTGGACATCTTTATCTTCTGCAAATATGATCCAGAATCTAATTGTTCAATATAAAGATGATTTTTTATTTTCTTGAAAAAATATTTCATTTTTCTTCATTTCCCCCTCCTCCGGTTAACGCGGTATTTTATATTTTCATATTCCAGGTCATGTGTGGTTCTCAATTAATTTAGCTTAGAGAAGTTATATATATATATATATATATATATATATATGGTGTTTTAAAGGTCTTTGGAAATTTCAGATATTGCTTAAAATTTAAGTATTTTAACACATTTATTAAGGCTCAGGAATGAGAAGTTCCTTGTTAAACCGAAATATGTTTAACATTTTCTCAGGTTTTTTTTTCTTTTTAAGGAACAATATTGTAATTAAGAACAGTTGTAAATTTGCGATAGAAAACTATTAGTTGTGCTAGAAATAATATAAGAACATATACTAAGATAGGAAACAAAAAATATTTTGTGAATGAAAAAAATTATTTTGCCTCTGGGTTATATTTTGAATGCTTTTATAATATAATTATTTATCAGCATCTTGCTATTACAAATGTATATGCAAAATCTAATTTAACAAAGAAAAAAAATTGACAAGAAAAATATTTATAATTAAGTTTAGTTGAAAAGATAGTTCTTCAATAAAGAATCTAAGAACATAAAAACTGATAAGTTCCCTTATCTAAGCAACATAATGCATACTAAAGAATATACATTGCTTACGTATAATTGAAGAGGAAGTCCCATTTCAATTCAGTTGGAGGAAACGATTTAAGACGTTTAAGGAGAGGGTAGGTAGCTCACCTTATCGATCATAGCTGTCGTTTCTCGAGGATTTATCTCTCCAATACGCAACTAGTTCTGATTTCCAACAGCCAACCAATTTCCTCCGCAAATCTTTTCTATCAGAAAACTTTTACGATGACTTAAGTCAAGAGTATATTTGACGTACATACTGTTAACAATCTGCTGTGAGAAATGTGTTTCGTATTAGTTTAATTCTGGTTAGGATATGAAGATCTCAAAATGAATTATTATCCATATATTCCCAGAAATATCTCAAATATTTATTAATTTTTGAATCATTTGTGGTTAGACGTACCTTATCTATGAGTTATGCTGAAAATATAATTTAAAAGAAAATGTTACTCTATTTCATTTTTTGTTAATAGTTTACCTTATAAAGTATTTGTTAGGTTGCTATATCTAGCTTTGGAAAACTTAGCTTATTCTCTCTAAAGTAAAAGTTCAAAATTTTTAATTCAAGCTTCTTGTTACGATATCTGAATGACAAAACATATTTTACATTGTTTTTTAAAGCTTTGATAACATTTAGACGTCAAATATATTTAATATCTTGAATTTCTGTGTTTCGAAAATATTTATTATTTATTTAAAGTAGAAAGAATTTCATAAAGTAGGATGTTCCTCCATGTAACCCAAAATTATTTAGATGATAATCAAAATAAATAATTTTAAATGATAAATCCCAAAATCATATTATAACTAATTTCAAGTAATGAAAAAACATCACTTACAGACAATGAAATTCTAATAATTAGTTATAGCCATTGCACTTTTACATATAAATGGAAATAAATTATTATTCTAACGATAGAAGAAATTAATGATTATCAAACTAAATATTTATTCATTTAATCAGATTTATTTTTAAAATATGTGACATTAATATATGAGATATTATAAAGACCTTGTAGTTATTCTTTGTCATATGCTTATTGAATTAAATTTGCTGAGGACAGACTGTTCATGTTATACTTTAATTTAACTAAATTAAATAAAGTAAATTCATACGAGAAGGACACGCGCATCAAAATTATGGTAGTTCCTGAAAAGATATCAGAATCGAATGCAATGTAAAAATATGCTAAGGTTTTTACATTGCAATTTTAATGTTGATTAGAATTTTATACTACAAACTATGCGCAGTTGACTATCTAATGTCTGCATGATTATATATCACTTTTATATAATCGAAAAGTTACAAATATTGCTTGGCTATCGTGTGTTGAGGTATAAGACAAAACCGTTTTGTAAGTTTCATGCATTGTGACAAATTGTCAGTATTATATATATATATATATATATATATATATATATATATATATAAATAAATAATACAATTGAATAACATCTAAAACGAAAGAACTCAAAACTAAATTAAGCAAATAAACTCAATTTTTCTTTAATCCTAAATCACTGCAAACACACAAAAAAATAGTTAATTTCTTCTTTGTGATGAATTAAGCAATGCACATAACTACTAAATTTCCTTGCTTAAATTATATGGAAATAAAGAAATATTTTTTATTCTGAGGTTTAAAATTTAAACTATAATGCACTAGAGTTTTCACGAGTGTTAATGTTGATGCACTTCGTATTATTAAAACTGGATCAAGTTACGAGAAATTTACGCTGAAATAATTTTTTATCTTTCACACCACATCGGATAGGTCTTTAAGACGTTGTTTTCATTTGATGTGCATCCTAATTATTCCGCAAGACTCCTCATCTGTGGAATCGAGACTTGAACCAGTGAATCAACTTGAGCTCCGTTAACCATAAGTTCAAAACCCTGATCCCTTTATTACGTTGCCTATCTTAATCCATGTAATTAACTAGTCCTTATGCGAGTAATCTTTAATATTAAGCTCACGATAAATTCTTGCATTGAATTTGCCAGAGAATGATGATATTTAAAGTGTTAACTAAGCTATACTGCATTTGAATGTAGCTGTGATAACTTATTTAAAATACTTAAGAAGGTAGATAGGGTTCACATATCACTTTCTTATTTCCCGAATTAAAAATATCCCCTCTTACTAATCAAGTCACATACTATTCATTTTCAAATATTTCATAAGAGACATTTTAGTTGTTTTTAACAGCATTAGTTTTGTTAAATGAAAATATGTATTTTCTTTATAATCACTGAATTCAATAATTATTGCAAAATGCACACTATTTTGGGTTTCTCAAACACATATTTAGCATAGTTCTATTTTAATTCATTTTTTGTATCAGACTTTTAAGAAAGGTATTTGTCACTTCATGCTATTTTGTGTTAAAAAGGCATTTTGGTATTCATAAGTATAATTTTAGTATTTAATACTCTTGATCTCTCCTTAAATCTTATTTTATCATATTATATTTTGCTGAAACATTACTTGGTATAAATTAAGAGGGTTCCTGGAAGTAGTAAAAACCCATTTTCCCTAACGTCTTGAAAAAAAAGTATAAAATATGAATAGTTGTAAGAAAGACAGAGATTATTAACTACGTAATTAAAATATTATTCTTTTCTTCAAATGACTCATTTGAAAACAGCAACGAATAAAATGACAAAGTATCATCAAATTCTCTTTAGAATTTTAATTTCATTTAATGGAACTAAAAGCATACAAGAACTTTTTTTTCATTTATTTTCATCTTGAGAATATTAAGCTTAGCTTCTTAATTTAATATCTGAGATATTTCTCAGAGTTTTGTGCAGATAAAAATAATTGTGACTTCAAAAGTTTCTTTAGCAATGACAATCAGAAGTTAAAGATATTGTGTATTAACCTATTTTAAAAGCTATATTCTCTAGTAAATTTAATTATTTTTGTTAGATTTGTTCATTTAAATACGTAACCTCTATTCGAAAATTTTATGTTATCGTAGTAGTTTGGTTAAGGCAAAAATATTTGCATCATCATGTTATTAATTGTGAAGGGAATACAATTCTATTGAATTTATTCTTACAAACATTGTAAAGATGCTTAATATAACATTGATGTAAGAAAACATAAAAATATATATGATCACCAAAAATCAAATCATTATAAATGAATACACTAAAAGTATGTAATTATATTGATAGTCAATGGAATCCTTGAAATTAAATATTCGTCCTTTGTTTCATAAGTGAAAAAAGTCCTATTGATTTATGAGTTTCGCAAGCTTTTGAGCTGTAAAATATGAAGAAGGTAAACACTAGTGTGTGATGTGTAAATTCTTTTGTCGTTTTCTATCAACAACTGTGAATCGAGGATTGGGATGACTAAAGTAACACGGACGAAAAGTGAAAATTCTCAATTGTCACTTTGTCGACATGTCACTCACAAGCATGGTATCTCGAGAAGCATCAAATCCTGTCAGGATCAAACACCAAATCCATTCAAGTTATTTTTTTTAACTTCTTAAGAAAAGTTTTCCTTTTTTGGTATTAAACATAGATTTTATGATTGGATGATCGTCCTCGAAATATATGATAATTTTCCTGTGGTTTCATCTTTCAAATTTGGTTTTTTTATTGGTTGAGAAAAATAACTCCTCTTTGTTGATAGATTTTGCAACATATTTGTTCCTGCGATCACTTTTGCATAAATAAAAAACTTTTTAGGTAATTTTTATTTAAACATCTTACTCGTACATATACACTTCCTTACCTTAGTTTAAATCTGTGTTCAAGTATTTAATTTAATATATTTGTAATATTATAATATCATCTCAATAAAGACAATAGCAAATTTACAATAATAATTGTAAATAATATTCATAAATAACAATATTAACAAATAAAAAATTTAAATAATAATTACAAAATTATAGAGTTATTAAGAAACATGTGTCTGTTGCAAGAAATATATTTAAGTATGCTGTAATCTTGCCTTTTCCTCATGAAAGAAGAATTTATTTTTCGTTTTTGTGTTCCGATGTGAGAGAGGTGACAGATAAGGTGTCGTCCTCCTCACTTGAACGATGCTCAAAATTAAAAGGTCCTTCACCATTAACCCTAATATTGGTACTAGTGAGACTTTCATAAAACCAATCAATCGTGTTCTGGTGCTAAAGGTCTCTCAGAATATAAAAGAAGGCAAGTAAATATGACAACTTCAGTTTACCCTCAGAAAAATATGCAATTTGTTTATTCTTCGAAATCTCTTGATGCTTTTCTAATCACGTTTTACAAAATACTACCACAAATTACAAAGTACTTTTATTCTGTGGGGTCGTTTATCATTAATCTGATTTGTATCTTTGTATTCTTATAATCTCCCATATTCATTTCTCTGAAATTAATCTCTAAATTAAGTCCATTAAACTGATGTTCTATAATTCATTTCACGTTACCCTCAATGATCTCGAAGAAGCTATCACTTAGAGTAAAATAACATATAGCGTTTTTTATGTAATTCCTAATGCAATTTTTTTAACTATTTGAAACAAGAATTTTGTAAACATTCACTTTGCTATCTATAATTGTTGAAAGCTATGAAAAATAATTTTCTCTTTCGTGTTATATCCGTGATATGTTAGTTAAATAAATACAATCTTATCATTTTACTTCTTCATTGCAACTTTTTTAATTCCTGAATTTAGTACCATAAGCATATTGCTCAATTACTGTTTCAATTGCTTAAACTGGTTCATATTTATGAGAAAACGTGAGTATTAAATATTTAATTATTTGCGATTATTTAATTACTAATCAACTATTTTTAAGTGTAAACAATATTTGTGATAAATATTATTTAGATATGACTAATGGCTCTTTCAAGGTCAACAAGAAGAAAGATCGATGAAAATCAGAGAAAAATTCAAAACCGATAAGAAATGAAATACATCTGCTTTGAGTACTCTGAAATTATGGGTATGTTATTCAGAAGGTGTAACTAAAAAGCTTATATTATTAAAATGCACTATGATATAAATCACTAGAAGTGGTACTCATGCTTCGGAAATAAATTAAGGAAAGAAAAATTACTACTATAGCTAGTCACAAAAGCAGCCCACGAAAATTGTACTAGCTAGAAAATGACCCTCGGCTGGAAATGTGAATTTGACATTCTTAATTAAATATTATTCGTTCGTCTTAAATGTTATAGTTTCCTTTTATATTTCGTTAATTTTTACGATTCGTTCATGAAATTAACTTCTGTTTTTCATATTTAATAGATTTATTCCAGAAGTTATTTAAATATTTTCACATGTGCTTCGAAAAAATTAGTTCTTCCAATCCATATAATCGTGCATCTCGAAAGAGATTTACTGAAAACAGTAAAAATGTATAATTTGTTGCTTAGGTTTGAAAGCTTAATTTTCTACTTTCTGCTGAAAAGTTACTA
Organism: Nephila pilipes; assembly: GCA_019974015.1. NCBI lineage: Eukaryota > Metazoa > Arthropoda > Arachnida > Araneae > Nephilidae > Nephila > Nephila pilipes. The sequence continues at coordinate 345,552 of BMAW01003249.1, forward strand.
GTTGTTGTAATTTAAACCTTATCCTTGTCTGCGATTTGAGATATTTAATAAATTTGAGATTAATAGAGTGAGCAGTCGCTATTTTTGTTCTCATTAAACATGCTCTTGTTAATTCTTTGATTTGTTTTAAATTCAGTGTGACACGCCCGAAACTCTATATAGTCAGGTTTTTCTCATACTAAATCACATTGTTTAATTTAGCACTAATTCTTAAAAAATTTTTATTTGCCAATCCATTGAGTATAAACATTTGTTTTCTTAGAGAATGAAATCTCCTGTTTACTTCATTTGAAAAAAAAATCTCTCATTTACTATTTTGAGGATAAATTCTGGATCAAAGTACAATAATTATATATGGTTTGCTTAAAGCACTGTCACTATAGAGGAATATTAGCAATAAAACTCGCTGAATCTTATCAATGTTGATTCTATTAGGACGTAACTTAAGGTATCGCCTACCTTCGAAGAGAATTTTTTTAAATAATTGAAAAAATAACATTTTATATGCATTATACTATAAGGTATGGCTAAAAACTTAAATACAATGTAAAATTTGCATAAATTATAATTGTTTTAATATTTCAGCTCAAAAAATACATGAAAATAGCAGTAAAATGGCACTTGTGCAAAACACCAAAACTGAAATTTAAATAGAGATATTGCAATTCTGTAAATTTTATTATGATGAATTGAATCTAATTTAGGATTTGTGCTTCGCTCAAAATTATAACTCTGAAAATTAAATATTTATAGGAAGTCGTAATTTAACTTACAGAAAAATCATACAAATTTGTGATAAGTTATGAATTTTATCATCAATAAAATGCAAAGTAATCATATTATAACAATAGGAGAGGTTCAAGACTTGAATTCACTTTCATAGAGTATTCCATGAAAGTTTCATAACATTACATACATAACTGTATTCAATACAATGTTTTGCGTTGAGGCAAACTATGAAAATCTTGATTTTGAGAAAAAGCTGAATACATTTCAACCCTGAAACTTACCTAATTAAATAAGCATTTAACAATAAAAGGTCTTTGATTTGTAAAGTTAACAATCTGCATTACTGAAATAAGTTATCTTTTTCTTCCTGATGGCCTTTATAACTTTCCTACGCTAACATTTAATAGGTGTAGTATAATTCTTCAATTCCCTGATTCGATTGTAATCCAACTTTTTGTATCACTACTTAGAGAAGTAGACCGGATCTTGCATGTTAGAAGATATTTTGATGGCAATATTACGTAAAATATCAATGAAAAGCAAACATTAAAGTTCCATTTCTGGTAGTAGAATGCTATTTCCAGTTCTAAAATTTGATACAGACTATTATTAAAATGCTTATAACTCAAGTTCTATGTAAGATAGAAACAAAATTGAAACTGTTCTAGAAAGCTAAGAAATCTGGCTTTAATAATAGATCGTAAATAAAAATAGACTTTTTGACCGAAAATCGCGTTTTAAAGGTAGAGAGATACCTTAATATATCATTATCCAAATTTCTACACCAAGTCAGATAAAGGCGTTTAGGATTGTTTCAATTTAAATTATTCGGCGTAATCATACATTAAATCCATAACTTGACTCACATATCGAAAGACACAAACTTTTGACTTTAGGAAGAAGGTCACTGCTGCTCCCATTTTCTTTTTATGTGAAATACCAATATAAGCTACTAGGCACTTATAATTATTTCATTTTAGCTTTCATACAATGTTCAACTTAGTCTAAGAATTTTTTTTTTCAAATTGATTAAGTTTACAACAAGTTTTTTTCAAATTGATTAAGTTTACAACAAGTTTTTTTCAAATTGACAAGTTTATTGATAGGAGCAGTGCTCCTCTTTGAGTTACTAACGGAAGGTAAAATTGCCATCTCTTCTTGTTGACGTTTAGGGAAACTATATTAAGTTTTTTTTACATGCATTTGTCTCTTTAAATCTAAGAAAGTTCATTTATATATTAATTACTTTGCTTTGAAACCATCATCCCTTGCATCACAGTATATAATTCTTCTTAATTTGAAAGAGTTTTAGTCTGTTAATAATGAAAAAGTGAATTATATCAACATGGCAATTCACTTCAGTTTATTTAGCTCAGCAAGATACTAGTCTAGGACATATAAAGGTGATAGAAAAATTACATTTCTTGATGGCATGGGTCATTGTTAAGGTAAGTTGGTGATTCCATTGTTTGATGTCATTTACAGTCAATTCAAAATCTGACTGGTGTATCGCACAGTCATCGTCATTTTGCATAGAGTTATCACCGTCGACAAAACCTAGATTTCTCTTTATACGTCGGAATACAAGCAACATTCAAAATAATGGGTTACGTCTGGTGAACCCACTCCAAAGAGGGCGAAAATGGCGTTATCATCGGGTAAGTTGTGGTGAAAAATTTTTGGAGGGAAGGGGGCGTGCGAAAGGCTTCACACTCATAGACTGTGTTTAGAAAAAGGAAAACCATTTACAAGACAATACTATAGCGAATTGCTCCATTTCAATTCCCTTTTCCCATTACCCTATTCCCTATTCTGAAAAAAACTAATTTTTTAACCATCCTTTTTTTAGAAAATGTTCATAAGACTGAAAAGATAAATCGTGATATTTAGACGTTGAACGATAAGCAAATTTAATTCTTTAATTTGCCATATAATATCTGTTCAACCCACTGTGTTTTTCTGTATTAAACCAGAGAGGTTTATTGTAAGGCCACAAGGTGGCGCTTTTCTCCCTTGAAATGTGAGAGAATTTTTTGTATTTAGTATTTGACCTGGTATGAAACGAAACGGTCGTTGACTCACATATTGGAGCGAGTTTTAATATAGCTTGAAATTAATAAATATTGTTTTTTGGTTTAAATTGTCCGTCGTAGTAATTGAGTGAAATTTATTTACTTATAGTAGTAACGTTTTAGTCCGTCGAGCCGGTACCATCGACCAACGCATTTTGTACTATAGTGTTCAATGTATGATAGTTAAAACAATAGTTCTTTGGATATTAGTGCCTTCGATTAAGTGCTCATTTGATTGTTTTAGAGTGGTTACTAGTGGGAAATTGTTACTATACCTTCAAATATAACTACTTTTAATCAAAAGAAAGACAATGTTAAAGCCCACATTACAAAATTAAGTAACTGGAAGGAAACACAAGTACCAGCGCATATTGCTGCTCATTTAACTATGCTTGAAAAACTTCAGAAGTTTATTGATAGGAGCAGTGCTCTTCTTTGACTTACTAAAGGTAAAATTGCCATCTCTGCTTGTTGACGTCTAGAGAAACAATTTTTGCATTTATGTGAAGTGGTGCTATAGAGGGCTCTCCAGAAACGGAACATTGTGCGTTACACACTCAAGAAAATTCCATAGAAGAAACAGAGAAAATTTGGGGAATTGTTATGAGTTTTAGAGGAATCCAGCTCAAAATATAAATAAGAAGTAGAATGCGAAAAGCATTTTTAAACAAATACTAAAGAGATGAAAATGGAAAATTGGTTGTGAGACTTCCTATAAAAGAAAACTTAGAATTAAGGAATCCTTAGGGATTGCAAACCGAAGATTAAATAGATTAAGGAAGCTTTTGTATTCTAATCCGTAAATGTATACCACCCTCTACTCTAATTTTATGGAAGAGAATGAAAAATTAGGACATATGGAGTAATTATGGGATGTTTCATGACATCATTTAAAATATGTTATGCCTCATTATGGAATTTATAAAGCAGATAGCAAAACTACAAAACTTAGAATAGTTTTTAACGCATCCTTGCAACCCACTGATGGAATATCTTTAAATGATTACCTTCGAAAAGGAGGTGTAGTACTAGAGGCCTTTTTTTTCCATCCTCCTCAGATTTCGTCAACATAGAGTTGTATTCACATATGATGTTAAGAAAATGTACCGTCAGATATGGATTGACCCAGTCAATGCAATTTGTAGAGTATTTTGCGGAGCAAAGATTTTAAAGAAAAACCTAAGATATGTCGCTGTTAATGGTTACGTATGAAATGAAATCTGCTCCGAATTTCACGGAGAGAGTCTTGAAACAGATCGCTATTAATGGAAAAAATCCATTCCCCATAGCTTCTGTGACTACATTAAAGAACTTCTATGTTGATGATATTCTTATGAGAAATAATAATTTTGCTTCCGCTATAGAACTGCAACATCAATTGACTGGTGGCATGGAACTGCACAAATGGTGCTCCAATAAAAGACTTCTGATGGAAGAAGTTTCTTTCATGTTAAGGAATATAATTTAGAGGAAAATAACTCAGAAAGCGTCAAGTCTCTTGATTTCAGATGGAAGCCTAGGGGGGATAACTTTAGTTCCACCATCCATTTGGTTCGAACAAAATGACCAAGAGCACTGTATTAGCATATATTGCTAGCATTTTTAATCCCTTAGGTCTTTTAGGACCAATAATTGTACGAGAAAAGATTTTTCATAAAAATTATGGCTTTTAAAATCAGATTGGGATCAAGAACTTCTTTTGAAAGAGAAAAAAAATGTGGGAAAGATTTAGAGGTATCTTACCAGAACTTAAGAATTTGAAAATTCTTCGCTATATCCTTACTGACTCTAACGCAAAGGATTTGTATCTACATGGTTTATCCGATGCAAGGAACAATGCTTATGGAGCGGCAATATATCATTGTTGTGTCACTAGCTCAAACGATGTAAAAGTGACATTACTTAGTAGCAAATCAAGAGTATCACCAGTTAAGGTGTTAACTATTCCGACATGAGCTTTGTGCAACTGAGGTACTTTCAAAGTTTTTGGCCAAGAATCTTGAATCTATTAATTTTAAAATTAGTCCTGTGTATTTATACACCAATTCTACCATAGTTCTGACTTCGATTGACTCTTCTACACATTTGTTGAAAGTTTTCATTTCAAGTAGAATCTCACCCGCATTCAAGAACTCACAAAACACTTCTGCTGAAAATGGATCAGCACTGCTTCAAATCCACAGATCTGATTTCTAGAAAAGTCAGTAAAGGTTAAATTGAAGGCAATGCATTGTGGTGGCATGGAACAGATTTCCTTTATCAAGAAATTGCTGAATCTTTCAGTGGATACGATCCTTCTTTTGATGCAGATTATATGCAGGAATTCGAATTACAAGGTGAGGAATTCCTCACCTTGTAATAACTTTGACTTTTATTACAATTGACTTCTTGATTTTCGCTTTAATGTTACTAAAACCTTTTCTAGATTAATTCGAGTTAAAAATTATATTTTCAGACATTTTCACAATGTTCAGAACCCATGGAACAAAAGAAGTTGATCTTTATCCCTGCAAGAATTATACAATATGGTAAAAGAATCATAATTGCAGCCGTTCAGATAAGAGAATCCAAGAGAACGAAAGCTTAATCCAATAGTTGGCAAAATTAGGACAATGAATCCATTCTTGGATAAGGAGAATATATTAAGAGTGTGATGTCATCTTCAACATAGTAACTTAAGTGAAAATCCCAAGCACCCTATGATCTTGCCTGCAAACCATAAGCTGATTAAGATAATCATAAATCATTTTCAGAAGAAGTATCTTCATCTATGACCTCAAAATTTACTTTATTGTGTTATAATAGAACATTGGCCTTTAAATGGCAGAGCCACTTGTAGAAAAATTATCCGCTATTAAATTATCTGATTTAAACCTAAACATATGACAGCAGAACAAATTATGGGCAATTTGCCTAAAGAGAGAGTAAATTCAAATTCTACTTTTAACTTTCCCGGTGTTGACTTTTGTGGACGATTTTTCATTAAATATCGAGGGCAAAGGAAGGATACATACCATAAAAATTAATGTCTGTATTTTTGTTTGTATGGCAACAAAATAACCCACTTAGATATAGTGCATAATTTGGCATGTGAGGCATTTAATCCCTCTTTAAAGAGATTTTTTGCTAGTAGGGGCAAGTCACAACGAATGTTTAGTGATAATGCTACAAGTTTTGCAGGTGCAAATACAGATCTTAAAAGACTGTACAACCTTATAAAAAATCTGATAATGAGTTGTTTAATTTTTTAGCATCAGAAGGTATTGAATAGAGATTTATACCTCCAAGAACACTACTCTTTAGAGGCTCATTGGAGGCAGAAGTTAAGTCTTTTTAGTATCATTTCAAAAGGGTGTAGAGAATTCGCACTTAACTTATGAAGCATTTCTCACTCTAACTTGTCAGGTTGAGAGAAATTTAAATTATCGCCCACTTATACTTTTATCTCATGACATGGAGGACCTGGGAGTATTGACAACTGGTCATTTTCTTACAGGTCGAGTGATAAATGCCATTATCGAACCTAGTATAACAAATGTTCCTGAATGTAGACTTAAAAATAGTACAAAATGACTTTAAAAATGTTACAATTTATTTGGAAGCAGATTCAGAATAATTATTTAAATACTTTGCAACAACGAAGTGAGTGGATGACTACGAAAAAAGTAACATAAAAATTGAGGATATGGTAATTGCAAAGGAAGATGGCATTCCCATTTATAAATAGATTTTCGGAAGAACTGTAGACATTTTTGTTGGAAAGGACAATAATATCACAGTGATAAATGTAATAATACAAAATGGTATCTTGAAAAGATCTGTATCAAATGCTGTTTTACCTATGAAAAAAGGGATTAATTTGATTAATGTAAGGATAATATTAGTTTTATTTCAATTTGTTAAAATTATTTTGTTAAAAATGGTATATTTGCTTTCTATTTTATTTATTTGTGATCATTTATATATTTAACTAATAATATTTGTAAATAAGGTGTATTGCTAATAAGTGCTTGTATGTATTGCATTTATAATTTTGTATAAAATGGTTGTGCTTCATTTCCTGAAATTATTACTTCATCGGAGGGTGGGGAGTTCAGTAAGCTATGTTCTTTTGTATTAAAACAAAAAGGTTTATTATAAGGCCACAAGGTGACGCTCTTCTCCCTTGAAATATGAGAGAGTTGTTTGTTTTTAGTATTTTATCACTAATGAAACGAAACGGTCGAGACGCGCATATTGGTGCAAGTTCCAATATAGCTTAGAATTAATAAGTATTGTTTGTTTTTTAAATGGTCCATCGTATTAATTGAGTGAAATTCATTTACTTCTAGTAGTAATAATTCTTTAAAAAATTTCACGCTCCATATATTTCTTAGGAGTAAAGTGTGTGTCATAGACTCCAATTCGCACTATTTTTCATTCAGTTATTTTCTTTAACCTCTTCTCATTTTTAACAACTCAACCCTTTCCATTTTTGTACACATTTCAGAATTTTTTTTTTTCTCTTTTATCCACAGAAAATGCAGAAATATGGTTTAAAATGTGTAAATATGTATTCTAATATCAATAAAATACTTCATCAGATGAATTATTTGGATGTTTCAAGACATGTAGAGGAAATGTAGATTTATTTATCTTTCCTGCAATGGTGTAATGTGCCTAAAAGTAAATAAAAAAAAAAAAGAAAAATGAATAAATTCTTCGTAAATTTTAAGATTTTTTGCATTTGATTATAAGGTATATACAATCATCAAAATGAGATTTTTGAAACAATTTTATAGGTATGAGTTAATCTATTAAGTTTGGAAAAAGATACGTGATTTTCTTTTATAAGAAAACAAAAAGCCCAGTAGGAGTATATTCAAGTAAGTTTCAAAACTCAATTTTTACATTTTCGCAAATCACGTATTAATTAATCACGTAACCATTAGAAAAAAAATTCTGTACTTTAATAAGAATCTAATAATTTTTAACCAGCAAAACATATTCTTTACTGAACTAGTCAATAACAGTTCTACAACTAAAGATAAGAGTGTCTTGAGATTTACCAGAGCTAAAAATCTAGTCCTTCGATTTGCAGTATGTATCCTCCTTAGTATATCAAGAAAATACATACATTTTAACTATTTTTAGTTCCATCACCGACGAATTATTATGCGTGAATTGCTTCTCTTTTCCTCTTCGTTTCTCTTGAACAGCGATATAAAAGTATTATCTGTATTCTTTTGGATGAAAAGTTTCAAAAATATAAAAAGTTTCTTAGAATAAGTTCCTTCGATTTGCATGAAATGATGTATAACACAGTCTAAGTACAATTGAAAATCATGGTTACCTTAGAAAAATATATTCTGTTTCTAGTTATAAGAGATATGTCCATCATTATATATTTTACAGAACAAAGGAAGGAATAATAACAAAATTTTATTAAAAATAACTCACTAGTGCATTTCTTAAACATGTTTTGAATTGAGGAAAATAGTTTTAAACCACCCCAACATGAATCCAGTTTCTTTATCAATGGAAAGGATGGCAGCACAATTCTTATATTCAAGATAATTCCGTACTTTAAACAAGGTTTGAGAATTTCATAAATTATTGATTTGTTAAAATATAAATATATCAGCGTAAGATCCTTAGCGAGACAAGGCATGCCATTTATATATATATATATATATATATATATATATATATATATAATATAAATATATATAATATAACGTTCCTAGTTATTGAGGAATAAAATGAAATTCTTTATTTATTTGTAAAGAGGGAAATGATTAAGAAAGAATTTAGTTAAAAATTATGTATGTCTCGGTGATATATTGAATGAGAGCAATGGAGTATTAACCTTCCTGGAAATGAATCTTGTTTCTAGACCAATAAAAATGATGTATCCACTCCTATTTTTTGAGGAAGTATTTTGAATTTCATTACATGAACAGAAATTTTTAAATGTTTCTGGATTTACTTCAGAATCGATAAGAAACCCTTAAGCTGACGGTTTGATTGAAAACCTTATGTTTAACATTGGTAACTTATAGATCTATATTGACGTAGAAATGCAAGAGAAAACATTAAGAAAATATTTGAGATCAGTTTTGGGTTTCTAGAATTGGTAGACTGTTGTTTAGCAAGAATTATATGTACGTTTAGGAACAAATTAATACAGTAAATATAACATTTGTTTGCCAAATTTGCATGAAAGAGAATTTTCTTGAGAGTTTTGGGGTAAAAACGAGCATTTTTAAAAGTCACTTAGAAAAGCTGAATGAATGAAACATGTAAAGGATTTCTATTTACCTAAAATATTATCATAAAAATTCATATATTATAAAATATCATAAAATAAAACTTCATCAAAAAGCTTGTGATGTAAGAGTATAATGACTTTTTATATATGAGGTGATATATCAGATTACAAACAATTAATTCCACGTATATTTACTTAAGTGATAACAAAAATAAATATTTAGTCTTAGAGAAGAGACTTCCTCACAAAGTATGTATGTCAAGCTTTAAAGTAAGCAATAACAAGGATTTAAACCTCTTTTAAAAATGGCTCTAACAGATTCAAAGAATATGCATATGGAAGCAGAATAAGTCACAGAAAATCTTTTGAAAATTAAACAATAAAAAATATATCCAGCTCAAAGCCTAAGTACTGAAAATAGGTTTAGAATCTCATTTTATGTGTAAAATTCCATTACGACATTTACATTTTTAAAAATATATTTTATTGATGGACATAAATAGATCTATAAATCTAGAATAACTAGCCTAAAATTCATAAGCCTTTTACAATATTCGATATATTATACTCTATTTTGAAGTTCTCATAAAATTTTAAAGTTTTATAATTTTTTTTAAAAAAAAAATCTAATTTAATATTAATATATACATTATGTTATATATATATATAAATATATATATATATATATATACCATTACATATATAAATATGTATATACTAACTATATATAATAACGTACATATATAAATGCTCATGCTCTTTCTCTCTATATAATGATATTGTGCATTACGTATATAAATATGTATATATGTACATTACATATATAAATATGTATAATATATATGTACATTATATATATAAATATGTATATATAACATGGATCAATAAGTTCGAGATGGCAAATGGCACTCGTAGTAAACCAGTAACCAGGTCTTTCTAAATTACTAACCTTTACTTCAAACATTAATCAAACTTTCAAGTCAGTGGACCAAGAAACAACTGAGTCGAGGTTGGAGTAAAGTCGTTTTGTAGTTTGTTTAAAAATGGAAAAACCGAGGTTTCGTGTTGATAAAACATTATTTTAATAATTGAAACTTACCATTAAAATGGCTGTGGATTGAAAATGTTACTCGGACTCTTGTCCATCAAAAGCAACGATTTGTCGGTGGTTTGCCGAGTTTAAACGTGGTCGTACCGACACAAATGACGCGGAACGCTCGGGTAGACCTGTGGAAGCCGTTACACCGGAAAATGTGAGTGAAGTGACAAAAATTATAATGAAAGATCGTAAAGTGAAGCTCCGTGAGATTGCTGAGATGACACAGATATCATATGGAAGTGTATTTACTATCCTTCATGAAAAATTGAGCAAGAAAAAGGTTTTTTCCAAGTGGGTGCCGCGATTGCTTTCGATGGAACAAAAACAGCAACGAGTCGATGATTCAGAAAGCTGTTTATCGCTATTTATTCGCAACAAAAAAGATTTCTTGCGTCGTTACGTGACCATGGACGATACATGGATACATCACTACACTCCAGATTCGAAGCGGCAGTGGAGCACAGCTGGCGAAAGCCGTCCGAAGCGTCCGAAAACGCAGCAGTCAGCAGGCGAAAGCCGTCCGAAGCGTCCGAAAACGCAGCAGTCAGCTGGCAAAGTCATGGCGTCAGTTTTTTGGGATACGCATGTCGTGATTTTCATTGACTACCTCGAAAAAGGTAAATCGATCAACAGTGATTATTATATTGACTTGCTGTTGCGTTTGAAGGAGGAAATCGCAAAAAAATGACCGCACAGTTTCGGGACTTATTGATCCATGTGTTATATATATATATATATATATATATATATATATATATATATATATATAAATATAAATATGTATATATATATGTATATATTTATATATGTAATGATTAAATATTTCTAAGATTATGTGTAGGATACATAACAAAACCTAACACCTATGTAAATTGCTCATTTCTAATTGTATAAATAAATTATTTAGAGATGTATAAATAATTCCTCAAGTGATCTTTCTTATTTGGAAAATTTCATGTATTATTTTCTGAAAATAATTTAAAATTTTAATAATATGCATGTTAAAACTAAATTTCTCATTTTTCACGCTAAATTTTCACAGTTTGATTTAATACAGCATTAGTGACTTTATATTATAAGTCATGTAAATGGTTAAAAAGTTAGTGAGAAGTTCAAACTACTTCTAAAATAATTAATTGAAGAAGAAATATATTTTTTTTCACACAGAAACATTTCCAAGTCTATTGCTTTTTGTACAGATGTACAAATATTTAATTTAGTCTCGCTTTTGTAAACGTAAAATGCTAGGAAAAAGGTGTGATCAGACGTGTACTGAATAATAATTTTTACTTTATAGGAATAAATTATTTCACATCTCTTACATTTCTTTTTAAAAAAAATTAATATTTCCTACAAAAGTATCAGGAATAAAATATTTTATAAGAAAATCTACAAAATTTTATAGATTGAAAGTTGTCATGAAATAAAATGAAATAGGATCTCACACATGTAACAACTCCATTAAGAAAATCTCAAAAATATTTATTATTTTCCAGTTCTACGTCTGAATTCAATTTAGTCCCCCTCTTCCCGTTTCAATTTCTTCTGATACTATTTTTATCTTTGACAATTTTATCCTTACCATCTATTGTCACTCAAGCTTTTGTTGGACCTTAAAGTTATATTTCATATACACAAGGGAAATAGTCAAAAACATTTTACTTGGTGACGTTCTTGGTTGTGTTTCTCTAAAAAAAAATCTCTGAAAGGTAAGTTTGAGGAAAGCTGTCACATTAAAGTTCAATGCTATTACATAAAAGGTCTAAATATGAATTCAGAGCTGCGGTTTCAAAGCGACTGTCACAACAGGCTTAAAAAGAAAAATTGTAGATTCCAGAATATCTATTATTTGACAAACTTTGGTAGATTTCTCTAGTATCAATAAAGGATAACATATATTGGTCTTGGAATCTTAGGGAATTACTATATATCTTTCACTTAGTTTTCACACATCTCTTGAAGTCAAACATAAAATATATTTCCTCACAAATAAAATTAGCGTACTACTTGAATTACATTATTTTATTTATATTTCACTTAATGTTTTGGAATAGGACTCTTTAACATAGGGCACTTTAATACAAAATATCTATGAAATCAATGTTTCTATCACAGTACCTGGTTAGAGGAATAAGTTATCTTAAACAATTTTATTTTCTCAATGCGTTGTAATTAATTACTTCGTAATAAATATTAATACCTAAATTTTTAACCAAAAATATTAAAATGTATTCCGATTCTAAGTAAGAATCATTAGATATAATAAATATATGCGATACTACGATTCTCTATCTCAATTAGCGAATGGTGATTAAATTATAGATTTTTATTTCATTAGTTAATAAAATTTTATTTTATTTTATTTTATTGAAATTTCCATACGAGTCATTTTAAGACTTTATAAATTCTATACTACATTAGTAAAATATATATGACAAATGACTCTCACACATTTCTCTAAAAATGAAATTATAATAAATTGAGTAATAACGTAATTCACCTACTAAATATTAGAGGTTATCAACATCTTCTGATATGTTAAATATTTATATGATAAATAAGGTTATTTAATAAAGTTTATTAAATGGGACTAAAAATCATTTCCTTAGAAGAAAAAAATAATTGATGATGTTTCAAAGAATTTTATTCTATTATTCTTTAAAATTTTATCCCTCAAAATCGCTGTCCCTATTTTGCAATTCAAATTTGAAAAGTATGTTATTGCTTATGATGCATCAAAACTAAAGATAATGCCTGATACAGAAAATAAAAATAACTCTTTATTAATCAAGAATGTTACCGGAACGTGTGGTCCTCCCCTAACTTTAACTAGGTTTATTAGTGTCACACAAGTATGGGTCAGTCCTCTTTAAGTAATTCTCTTAATTATCGCCAAATATTTTACTTCGAATGGATCGCCGAACCATCATCAGTTTCCATAGAATAGTTTTTGTCCTCTAGTACAACTTAAATCTAAGAAAAATCTCTTTTTTATGTTATGAATTTCGAAATCACTTTCGGGATTGTGGTTTCAGTTCGAAGCATTTTTTGAATACTCTCACAAAATACTTCAAGCGGGTGAATCAAAGATTTTATGATAAAGAAATGATTATTTTGGTAGATTAAAATGTCAAATACAGAATAAGGATAAAATAAAATAAAATGTAGTATAATAATAAATGCATGCTTGTCAAAGAAAAAAAATTGTTACAAGTATTTACAAATGAAAATGTTTTTGAATTTATTAAATTTATTTTTTCTAAGCTTATAAAATACAAATATGAAATAAAACTCAAATTTCTCCCCATTTTCTCTTCCATAACATTTTTTATAACAAACTAAAAAAATTTCTCGCTTAATTTTTTTAGTGCACAGAAAGTTTGATTTCGAGAAATGAGGAAAAGTGGGAGAATTGATAATTGATTGACATTTTGTTTTCTTAATAATTGATGATGCGTACTAGATCAGATGTCTAATGAATGTAACGAAATAAAGTACTTTTGCATTGATGTTTTTAACTATCTTTCTACTCCAATAACATCCGGGTTCTAATCGAGGGCAAGTATTGCAAAATTGAATTAAAATAAATTGCTCACACAGTTAAGTGATGCCATTAAGATTACTTTAACCTTTTATACACACAATCTTTTCTCAAGACCTGTATCATAAAATAAAATGACAGAAAAATTTAAACATGTTATATACATCGTTTACTGTCTTTTATTTACTATTATAATATGATACATAACGATCTTGTACCTTTAAAACGTAAATTTTTCCAGTTCTTTCAATGACCATTACTTTGAAAAGCAAGTGGTAGCAAAATTAAGTTTCTTGCTTAGATTGTCTTGAACATCCACGGAGAATCATGTCGCATAGAAAAGTACTTCGAAATATAGAATCACGTATTGGAAACGTCATTAAAAAGTGATCGAAGCTGAAGTAATGCCCATCTCTTTTATTACAATCCTTATTTTTGAAATAAGACTCACTTTCTCACGTTTATTGATTGCTGGTTTTTTTAAGGTTATAAATACTTTTGCTGAATGTTGGAAATCAATTAATACTTGAAATTCAATCCACTGAGTTTTAAAGTTACTGAGTTTCCTAATAAATATACCCATTAGTATTCGCAACTACCTTTTTTTGATCTTTTTACGTTTATTTCAGGTATTCACTTTTCTTTATTTAATGTTTTTATGTACTAATTTTAGCTGAAAGGAAAAGCAATTTTTATGAGTGCTTCGGTAGGAGGTCGTTACAATTTTTTTGGATAGTACGTAAGATCACACTCCTCGGACAATTTTACCGTTACGTGAAATAATCGTGTTGCTCTATCCCTGTGTATTATTTTTAAGTAATCATAAAAAATTAATGATGAATTGTTTCCGTTAAATTTTATTCAGTAATTTCAATTGTTTTAAAAGGAAGAAACCTAGAAAGGCCTTTTCAGATATTACCGCTTTAGCCCTAATTTAACGTAACACTAAATTTTTTTATTAAGATAATTAGGTAAATGAGGATTTGAATGCAATCCATTTATTTTACATAAGAGAATTCAAAGAAAATATAATTTAGGATAAGCATTTAATTAAAATAATTAATAACACTTACTGTTACACCTTATTCCGAGAATCTACGCAGAATCTAGCAGGCAAAGGGATGGACGCACTAATAAGAAAACTGTGTTACATTCCATTACTTAGACCTGTAATTTAGCGCGAATCAATGTTTTTACAGGAAATAATTAGTCAAAAAATATCGGCATAATACAGTAGCATTTTAAAACTCTTAATGGAAATCCTTGATTATTTTTTCCTTAGATTTTCATTTTTAGAAAATTTCAAATATGCATTTATGATTTAGAGTTTCGATTATCTGTGAAAGAAATTAATTAAAAATGGTATAAGTATAGAAAAAAAATTATATTCACTGTAATTTTTCATAAAAACTTAGCTGTCCATACTTAAGAAATTACTGATGAGGTATTTCTTACTGTGGACATGCACGAATACGCCTCCACGATGGTTAGATGTCGTGTGACCCAGAAGAGAACTTTAGTTTTTCTGAATGTATCTGTATCTCGAATGGGAGAAACCGTACTCTCAATAATGGGAACATTTTCCCTAAATACTAAACAATAGAGGAATCTATTCCCCCCATCACATTTACCGTAATTATGTGTGTACGTAAATGTTTGTTTGTGTTTATTGTTTTTTCTAAATAATTAGTTAAAAGACAACTCATGCATCACTTTGTGAAACTTCTAAATATTGATTAACGTTTTCAAATGTATTTCATTCCCTAAAACATTATAAATTTGTTCCGAATTAAGAGTATACTGTATTTTTGGAATGTTTATTGATGTACACGATTTTGAGTTGAGAAATAAATTATGTTTATAAATAAAGTTCATTAATCATTTGTGAAGAAAATTCTGTAGTAGATTATAAAATTATAAAAAAAGAGGTGTAAGGCTTTGCCATTTGGATCACTTCCAAGCAAATTCAATCAACAATTTTTCGTATACTCCACGAAACTGAATAATTTTGTAAATCAAAGTAGATTATTATGATCGTCTATTCACATTTTACGATTATCTTCACTCTGAAATATTATTTTTATCTTCATTTTTAAGTATTTGTTGTATAGACTAGCTAAAAGATTTAGAGTACTGCTTTAAAAGGGGCCTCCAAGGAAAACAGTTATAAAACAGAATTCTTTTTGTAACGTGAGCATAAATTTTTATCAAACAAAGCAAGCTCAGCTAGTTGAATTTTCTTCTGTCTATGTGAAAAAGAATTTAGATAGACTTAAATTTTTATTCGTATAATCTTTAAAAGGTTTTAACTCTTATATATGTATAATATCATTGATGAATTTTAAATTTAAAAAAAAAATATCAAATTATATAATTGACAAGTTTATATAAATACCAAGTTCAATATTAGATTAATTTAAAGTACTTAAGTTTAAAGTCTTTAAGTTTTCTCAATGTCAGTAAATTATGTAAATAAAAACTATAACTGATTCATCGCAAACTGAAAAATATTTGTTCAAATTCAAAAGTTCATGACACAATTTAATAACATTTTAGAAACTCCACAAATCTGTTTATGTGTCGAAATAATAACTCTTAGTTTCTTTTAAATGCGTCGAAAAATAACTTTCAATAATACGTAAAGTGTTCATTTCACACTTATTTTAAAAAAATCTGTAGATCTTGGTGTAAGATCTGTTAATTTTGTAACCTGTATCTCATTAGATTTGAGTCCACAAATTTATAAATAAACCATATAAATAAGTAAAATATAACCATACGTGAAATTTCTTCTCATTGAGAGGAAATCGAGAAAATATATTTCAAATGCAAGTATTATGATAGTCTTCTTACTGCTAATAAAAGTAATGATATATGATAATTGCTACATAAAGAAGGCGATACGCTGTACATAAAAACTTTACACGACAAGAAGAAGATGCTTTGATTTGGAAATGATTAGCTTTTCAAAGCATTAACACTACAACGGATGAGCGTGAAACTTCCCTCCATCAGGTGCGTTGCATCTGAGAGATACAGTTCGCATTTTAATGATATAAAATATTTCATATGACATTTAATATATATATATATATATATATATATATATATATATATATATATATATATATATGGCTCCAGGCAACACCTCCCCTACATCTAGACCTTTCCCTGCCTTTTCTCATTTTTTTTAAATTTATATATTTCTTGCAATAATACTACATATACGAGTATTGTACAACTTTGAAAGCACAAAATGCAATATACAAGACTTCAATTACAATTACAAAACGAAAAGAAGTTGATATACAAGATGCAGCACATAAAAATACAAAAAAAATCATATAAAATAAAGCATTCAATTACGGTTTAGGAATATGTATATATAAAAAGTGCAAGAATATTTGTGCAAAATGGTGATATACATAAACGGAAAAATGTTTATTCGTCAGAATCTTATTAAATTTTAGATTATTTGATCGAACAGTTTTTGCAGATCATGACAGCATACTCCAAGCAAAAATATTGAGTGCATTATTTTACAGGAATATTGAGTCATTCTGCTTTACTTAGTTATAAATTAGGTAGAACACCGATTTCACATATCTCACTAAATAAAATTTTCAACACGCTTTTCAAGTCTTCGGGATTATTTAAAGCAAAGTATCATTTTGAACTCATCATTGTTTGAAAGACTACGAACTGGAGGTGGGGGGGTCGGTAAAACGACACACTGCGTATGTGTTTGACAGATGCAGAACTTCGAATGAACTACAAATGCGGGAGTTTCTATCGCAGAAAAACAAGACTAACTACGTTCCTGAGAGTAAAGTGACTCAAAGGGCAGATAATGTGATAGTCAAGGTCGTCCCGATCTAGTTTTCAGGAGAAAAATAAAAAGTTTTAAGGCATGCATCTGAGAGATAATGCATGCTCGATGGAGTGATAATGTAAAGCAGGCGCCGGTAGCGACACCTAAAATGTATTTAAATGAAGAAATCATACAGCAGGTTTCTCATGCACAAATTGCATTTTAATGTTGTTGCCTAGTATAAGGTTGTTCTGATTCCTCGTGTAAGAAGGAAAAATGCTTAACATCTTATTTCTAACTTTGATAGAGGTCGAATTATAGTCTTCCGGTATTACGGCTTATCGCATCGCAGTAATGCAGCTCACGTCGGTCGAGTTCCATGACTGTCTGCAGAATATGGAATCAATAGATTCAGGATGGACACAGCCTTGCAGGATTTCTACTTCTGTCTATCATTAACAACCAAGAAGACAGATATGCTACTCACATGACCCTAATGGATCATACAGTCCAGTCACGAACCCTTAGTCAAGAGACGGGATCGTTTACAAGAAAACAAGTGTTTGCACGAATAGTTAGACGACGTTTGCAGTAGCATGGACTGCCAGTTCGGTGACCATAGCTTTGATTACCCTTGACACTACATTACAGGCAGGAGTGGCTTCAAAAGTATGAGCAACGACGAACCAGGAGTCAGCAATGACGTGAAGTCATCTTTTCAGACGATCAAGGTTCTGTTTACAACATCGTGATGTTCGCATTCGCGTTTGGTGGCATCGTGGAGACGGAACATTGTTAACGTGCATTCAACACCTTCACACTGGCCCATAACCTGAAGCGAGAGTATGAGGTACCATTAGATACATCTCGGTCATCTCTGGTTCGCATTGACGGCACTTTGGGCAGTAGCTGTTACATTTTTGGTGTGTTAATACTCGTGGCTCTGCCCTACTAATTGCTCAGCAACATGTGGCCGATATTGAACAAATCTTCCTTGTCACAAAAAATATTTGGCTGATGCCCTGTTCAGCACATTTTCCAGATTTCTCACCAGCAGAAAATATCTGACCAATGATTGCTAAGCTACTAGTTCGTCACCATACGCCAGTAATTGCAGTCCACGTATTTTGGTATTGTGTTGAAGCTGCATGGGCAACTGTACCTGCCCATGCCATCCAATCTGTGTTTGATTCAATGCCCAGGTGTATAAGCGCTATTATTGCTGCCAGAAATAGTTAATCTGGGTACTGATTTCTCGAGATTTATGCATTTCAAATTTCTTGAAAATTTGATCATTTGTTATTTTCAGTATAATATATATTTCCATTTACTATCATTTTGTTATTTTCATTTCTTCTTGGGGTATCAATTTTAATGGCCAGTAGTGTATATTCAGATGTTACTTTTCCAAATTTTAAAGTAAAAAGATATTTGATTGAGAATAATAGCTATAATTTTGGGTATAAAGTCGTAGACTCCAACTATAATTCTGAAAAACAATTATTGAACTAATTTACAGTTTTATTTCACCAAACTGTTACAGATTTAATAAATGATCTGTTATGTATAAGTTTATAGACGCCTATGTGTGCCAGGTGCGTATTCATTTATTTTCAGATAAAGATATTGTTTGATAAAACACATTTATGATAAAAAAAATAGCAATATAACTTTCATAAGACATGAAAATTATCGTAATCTTTAGAAATAGGTTGAAACATACATAAATTTACATAAAATTCATAATAAATTTTGTGATTGAGAAGAATATTAGCATTATAATAAATTAATGGCTATAATGCATATTAAAATAGTTGTTAGAATTCTTAAAGCTGCGTGATTATTATATTCATTCAGTTTCAAGAATCAAACAACTGTTTTTGTTTTATGTTTCCGACAATGTTTGTTTGATGAAACATTTTCGAAATTAAATTTGAGACAAAGTATTTTTCTTAACTAATTAAAATAAGTGCTGTAATGTAGTCAGTATATGTTATTGTTTTTGAAGATTACTTGAGAGATTTATGAATTAATAGTAATTTAATGAAAAGTTGCAGTTTAAATTTTAAATTAAATATAGAAATCAGTTCACATCTTTTATATGAAATGCAAATGTGATAAGAAATTTCAAGTTTGTCAACTAAATTCTTTCAGGAGCAGTGAAACATTACAGTGAAAATAAATTACATTACAGTGAAAATAAATTTTTAACTTTTCGATTCTTTACTGTAACTTCTTGGTAGAGATTTTAGCTTAAGGGATATCTTCAACAAAATGTATTTTTTCTTTTATTTTGAAAAAAACTTAACATCTTTAGTCATCATCATCTTAAAATGTCGGAAACTTTTCCAAAAAGAAGTATTGCTGTCTAAATATTTGTATTAATTAGGGAGCACTTCATCGTGTCAACGAAATCAATATTCAAGACTGAAGAAGCTTTCCTTTTTAAACTACTTACTTCCCGAGTATTGTTCCAGCATTCTAATTTCTTACAAATTCGATCATTGTTTTAATTAAAAGTTCCTCAATCTTTTCTTCTTCTGTCTTTGTTAGGCAGTGATTTTCAATCCATGTTGTTCGCAACCCTATATCAAATTAAAGATTCCCGAGAGATTTATTACATCCATTTGATGATTTTCACATAATCCTCTGCGATACGTTCCATTCCCAAGCGATTTCGTTTAATTAGCCGCGCTGTGCAATTTAAAATGAAGATACAGAATAACATCTATAATGATCGCAAGTCGCTTAATGTAATTTCAAAGACTATTGAGAATCGAATTTTCATGTAAAGTCATTTCTTGTTTCAACATTTCTATGGTAATTTTCGGTACAGATGATTCGATTCAAGTTAAGAATACTGAACATATAACTAATTTTACATAGAACTTTGCTCATTGCCTTATATTATATTATTTTTTATTCAGTTTTGACTAAGAATAGTTGAATGTAAGAATCCTTTTAGTTTTATAAGTAGAGCTCTTATTTCATTATAAAACTGTCTTCACAAATTGTTGCATACAAAAATCGGCAGATCTTTTTGATAGAAAAATGCTAAGGTATTAACACTTTGACTTCAAAAGCCTACTACAGAGCTTTATATGTCCTCTTCATTTCTGTTTGAATTGATCTTTTTTGTACAAAAAAATAATGTTCCATACTCTTTCTCAAATATTTTTATGTTGAATTAAAAACTAGCTCTAAGATTTCTATACAGAAACTAATGTTTTTATACAATATTTCTTTAAGAACAAGTTATACTTAAGAATAATGTGAGTTATGTTCGAAGAAGGATATATTAATATTGAAGCATTTTTTTCCTATTTGAAAATTAATTCCAAGAATAAGGCTTTCTCTTCAAATCAGACAAATGTTATCTTCATAAAGGTATTGTCCTTAATTACTTGGAACCAGTAGATTATTTCAATTAATATAAATACAATTTGCTACCTAATAATTTTTTTCCAAATTCACAATATTAGTTTTATCCATTAACAAAGTCGTTCATTGAATTTGTTCACATGTACAGACCAACATTAATCTATATTTACAAAGTCAAAAAAATTATCTTTTAGAGAATAAATATCAAATTAAATAAAGTTATATATATATTTTAATTTTAAATAATTTTTAGGCTTCTCCTATTTTGGAATTATAACTATTTTCCTCATCAAATAATCTAAAAATTAAATATATTCTAGTTTAAAAACATTTCCTATTAATTCTAAATAATATTTATGCTACATTATAGCTTTTTTGAAATTAAAAGAAAATTTCAAGAAAGACTAAATGAACTCTTATTTTTTTTGATAAAATTATTATTTTGTAAGTAATTTATTATATAAGTCCCTTTATGTATATTTTACTGCTTGTTCTAGAAAAGTCTCGGTATAAAATACAAACATAGCATTTAAATCCTAATTGAATAATATTTTCCCATGTCTTTAAAAGTTCATTTTCGCTTTCTCTTTCAATTAGATGTATAAGAAAGATTTTCTATTTATATTGAAAAGTAGTACAAAATAAATGGTACGAGTATAGAGGTAATCTTTAAATGAGACATAATTTAGAAATTTTAGGTATTCAGTGATTTTAACTAGCTGAAAATCACATGTCTGACAGTTTAAATATACAACTACTAATAACGATTTTGTTCCCTTTATAGATATTTTTTAAGTTTTACCTACAAACATTTTTTCCACTTCATATTGATTCACAGGATCTCTCTTGATTGTTCTGTTAGGCGGACATTAATGAGCTGTAGAGTAGGCTCTGAAACACTTTAACCTAATGAACACTTTATCACTTAATATTGTCATCCTTTCTCCTGCTTTTGTGATAACATAGAGGAGGTATCTTATATTTATTACAATTATTAGGTTTTAATTATTTAACGGAATCAATTGAACATTAAAGGTAAATTCGTATTTTTAAATACAATTTCTCTAGTTTAATTAGAAATCTCATACGAATACATTTATTTAGCCTATTTAAAAATGTTTATGATGCTTGAGTCTGAATATTTAATGAGATATTTAATTACTGCATGGCCCTTATAAAGTTACTACAGAACAAGAAATTAAATTTTCATGAGAAATTAGTGAACGTGCAAATAAAGTAGTTAGATTGTCATGACTTTCTTTAAGCGTCACTCTTGCGTCAATCAAATAATCAAGTCTTAGAGTAGAATTCATCAATTAGTGGTATTCTCAGGTAAGTCCCATTCCATTTGTGTCCACATAGGAAAGAAAAAAAATATTGTCATCCTACATAAAGAATTGAATGAAACGAACAAATATAGAAACTAACCCATGGAGGGAGGGGATCGAACCTTACAGTAAAGTTGACGTGGCGCATGTTATACATCAAGTATCGCTTTAGAGAGGCGCCAGCATGACCTTCTCTTTGGAAGACGAGCGGCACCGCTTTCAGCTCTTGAGTTCTGAGAAACAAGACAGTTTATCGATCTCTTCAAATAAGACCTATTGTGTCCCTTTTCACTTCATACTTCCGAAATCTTCTTTATACGACCACCTACTCCGGAAGTACGAAATTCTTGCTTTGGACAGCCTGAAAGCCGGAAAAAATCCAACTAGGATTTCTTGTGCCGAAATCAAGGTTAGAGAAATTTAGGTTTGTAGTACTTCTGACTTTTTTCCACATAAAAATACCATTAAATTTTTTCTTGAGTGTGGCTCACATAGTTTATTCTCTTTATACAAAAATTCTAATTCTTTCTCAAAATGAAAAAAAAAAAGAGTAACTTAATTAAATAGCATATATGTGAAATACTTATATACAAATAATAGTTCGTTTAGATAAATTCAAAGTATTAATAAAAATTAAAAAAGTGTTCCTGAAAACTATTTTATATATTATTACGACAAAATGTTATTCATGGAAAAAATAGACACTATGGAGATACACCAATATAAAAAGTGTATTTTTACATAACCTTTTTTTTTTGTCTAATAAAACAAAGACAGGAAAATTCAATAATTAAATTCTGTATTATTATCAAAACTTTTAAACAAAATATCACTATTGAAAACATGGAAAAATAACTGCATAACTTTAATTTTTGTACATTTATTAATACGTATTAGGAGATTCACAATTTATTATTATGTTTGAATAATTCATCTCAGACCATATAACTAATTGTTATTACATAAAAGATTTTTTTCAGAGTTATAACATTTCGAGTACACATTAAATAAAAATCTGTATATAAATATACACATAAATAAATAAAAGAAATTTGTTTAACACCAAAAATGTTAATACATTAAATGATTATATAATGGATTGAATTACAAAATGTTTCTTCTCTTTTAGTCTAAAATACTTCTGTTTATTTTATGGAAACATATATAAACTGTGTGCACAGATTTTTATCGAAATTTATTGCCTGTCATATTCTCAATTTGCATTGAATTGCTAATTATATATATTTTCAAAATATATGCAAAATTTAAATTTCATTCTAAGTACAGTCAGCTTATGAATGCTTTACTTTTTTTCCTGAATAACATGTTTGTGTTGTTTTATAACATAATTATTTCATATTAAATATTTCATTTCACTTTTGTACCCTATTCCAAAATATAAAATATGTATAAAAACGTCATTTCCTTAGTTTCAGAATAAAGGCAATATTATTTAATAATCAAGAAAATTTCTAACTACTAAGAATGAAAATATATTAAATCTTCCATGATTTTTACTTCATCATAACACAAATAAATTCAATATGAGCGATCAGAAAAGTAAAACATTCATAAGCTTTTTTATCTTATTTATTATGAAAAGCGCAAATCTAAAATGTTAATTATACGAATCAATGCTAACCATATGACTGTTCATGTCATTATAAACACGCGAATATAAAATGATTTTTGACACCTAAAAGTGATTTTTCTGAACATCTGTTCTTATAATCTAAATCAGTTTATAAAAAAAATCTTCAACAAATTATGCTACACATTTATATTTCTAAACATACGTAAATTTCAACTACATAATAAAAATAAGCAGTTTTTAAAGTGAGTTTGTTAATCTTCTTCTCTCAATCCCTTAAATTTTAAAAGAATTCAAGCATTTTCTCTATTCATGTATAGTTTCAAAATTATAGCATATTATGCAAAAATTATTAGGCTTGTTACGTTTTTTATAGAAAACAGAGATCTCATAAAAATGTTAATTTTCTTTTATGAATATATAAAGTCGAATGCTTGATAAGACTTTACTTATCAACAAACTTATTACTTAAGGGGATCCATTATGCATGATGATTAAGCGGATATGTTGCAACATATTTTCATTGTCTGAGAAAATATGGAGTATTACAATTCTGCTAATCCGGGTAAGCAAGCCATAATGTTTTATAAGATGCATAAAAGTATAAATTTTTTGTATATGTACCCAAAAGTATACATACGCAGAATATCAATGCATTTAATTTGCTAAATTGGTCTCAAATATAGAATTGCATAGTATTTAACATTGATTGACAAATCTGGTTAACAAATATTACTATCAGTCATTATTTCTACTCAAAATTAGAGGTATTTACTTAACAATGTACTTAAACTATTTTTCCTCTTCATGTTTTTTTACTGTTTATTTTTTTTTCTTTCTGAGAAAATTAGTGGTAATCAGTTAATAAAGTACTCAAACAATTTTTCCTTTTCCGGTTTTCCGTGACTGATTATTTTTTATAGCCTACCTCTTACCTTTTAACTTTATAGGAAACCATTTCATTTTTTAATTTCCTTATATTGTTCACATATTCTGTAAATTGTTTCATACATATGACTAGAAATCCTGTTGTACATACATTCTGAAAATCATTGAGAATATATTATGTAATTAATTAACATCGATATAACTTTTGTTCTTTTCATGGGAAAATTTTTAATCATTTTTAGAAGGAGCTCGTAATTTTTTGGAAAAAATAAAAATGAAATGCAAAAATTAAGCAATTTATTTCTTTTTTGGTGCTTATAGTTTTCTAGAATTATAAGAATAAATTATTTATGGCTTGATTTGATATGATGAAAACGAAGAGAGGTAAGAAGATTGAGTACTATATTTGAAATTTAAAAATTACTTCCTTTGACCTGTCAGTATGCCTTTGTGATTTACACTTAATACAATCAATATTTTTGAAATTTTTTATTGAAATAAAATATGTCAGAAAGAGTTATGTATTAAGGCAATCTAACACTCATTTAACTTTTAAAATAATTATTGAAATGAATCTATTTCAAAACTTTCGTAAATTTAGGAGGAAACAAATATTTTAAGAATAATGTGAAAATCTTAATTTTGAATCGCTGCTTTTTGTCTGAATTCATCCTGGAATTGCTAAATCTATAGAAATGCCAGTTTAAAACCGTTAAAAATTCTATCCTTAGTTTCATTCTTTCAATATTTATTCACAGCGCTTAAATATAAGAGAGCTGCGGAATGTAAACAAACAAGTATTTTGAAAGTCCTGAATTTCTCTGAACGTCTGAAAATAGTAAGATTTACTTTTAAGAGAAAAGTCAAAGTAATCAAAAATTTTCAGACACTGTCACAATCAATGAAATAATAGGAAAAACTCCAATTTATATTACTTTGAGACTCAAGAATAGAATTCCTTGAAATTTGTAAGAGAACTTATTAAATATTTAATTATTATTATAACTTCTGTATAAAACCTGTTTTCCATATGAAATGCAATGCTCATTAATAACAATGTAATTCAATTATTTTATAAGTCAGTGATATAAGCACAAAATGAAATGTGCATAAAATTCATCAAAAACAAATATATTCGAAAAGTATTTTTAAATAGGTTGAAGTTGATTATATAAGGAATGTATCAGGAATTTTAATATACGCATTACTATGTATATGTAGATATACAGGGATAACTAAATTGATGTAGAAATTCATAAAAATTCATGAATTGATATATTCAAAACAAAATTTTAAGACAATTGTATCAGTTCTGCTTAGTTATCTGTAATTATGTCTGAGATACTTTGATATTTGGATAATAGGAAAATTAATGTATTGGTATTTGCTCACATTTCCTTTGGCTGAAACCAAAATTTTAATACTCATGTGCATGTTTCGATACACTGTTCTACGCATTATTTCTCTGGAGATTGTGGTGTAATATATGTTTTAGGTATTCCATTAATTGTCGGTTGGTTGTCATTGTTCCTTTGTCTAATATCCGCTTTGTGATTTCTTATAAAGTCACAATCGGGTTCATATGCGAAGAATTATCTGATTAAGATAAAACTGAGTCTTTATTGCTTACTAGAAGGTTATAATACTTCGTATTTTATGATAGAGTGTAGAATCATACACAAAATCAAAATCTTCAGGGCTTGGGAACAATTCTTGAAATGTGCGCATGTGATGATTTCGCAATACCTCTCTGTATTTGTCTTCCTTTGTGGTTCCTAGCCCGAGGTTACATGCTTCCAGCTCCCTTGAAACTGATTACAGACTATACTATAACTTTGATAGGAGGCTTTATCCTTTCGGTATTGAAATCAGAACAAAACTTTTTCCCATTACGCCGCCAAGCAACGGCTTTTTTATCTACCGGGATTTGAAATGCAAACTCTTCTGAGAAATACACCTGAAAACTCGAAGTCAATTGGTTAAAAAATAAGAAAAAAAACGTCACTAAACCGTCACATGCTGATGCTCGCAACCCCAATCATGACGCTTTACATTCATTGTCTTTTGTAGGAAGATATCATGAAAATTTTATTTCTGCTAGTCATCTTCATGTATTGCTCATTGAAATATATATCCCAGTTTCTTGAACTAATTGGGCTAATCTTTCAGCACTGTTTTACTGCTTTCTAAATAAATATATACCTAATTATTCTGTCCGAAAGTGGCCTTGTTATCATTTTCATTTTGGAGACTTCGTAAGTTTTCTATCCAAATTAACATTTGTTTTGTTAATAATTGATTTGGAAGAACCTAAAATATCTGTCATCTTAATTCGGTAATGATCTGTCTACAAAAGAAGCATTTTTATTTCGATTTTTTTCAATGAAGAAAGATCTGCCTCTCAACATGACTGCAAAGTAATAAAATGAGAACATTCTAAGAAAACCTAAGATTTCTTATAAGGAAAGACTCAAAATTGCTGATTGAAAAAGTGAGACTCTTATGATGGTACATATATACCAATATTAAAAAATGATTTCCATTGCTTTTAATATGCAAAATTGAAAACTATTTAATCTTAACATGAAATAAGCTCATTTTTTTTTCTTTTGAAGGTATATTAGTTACTGTAAGTTTTTCAACCATATGTCTTAAGAAAATGAAATCCTTAACATTTTTAAGATACGTATTGACACAATGCTAAAATTTATATATATATATATATATAATTTTAATTATATATCAGATTTCTTTTCATTAAAAAATACTTTTCTGAGGGAAAAAATAAACATATTGATCACACAATTCAAATCGAATAATTAACATTAGCATATTTACAGTTGCAAATAAATTACACAAATCAAAGGTCTTACAATAAATTCAAAATATCATAAAAATAATAGTTATCAAAAAATATAGTCATTACGTGATTATAACAAAAGATTCAATTCACGCCCTCAGCCACTTGTTTATGAGGGTACTAGTACATATGTTGTTACTTATGGTAAATACTGTTACTCACAAAATCATTTTTAAAAAAAAAATATGTCACCACAAATGTACTGAAATATTTTTTTATTACATAATTAAGTCAATATAAAGTTCTTAAAAACATTTCATTTAACTATAATTCGGAACAAATGTAAGTTTGTTATTCAGTATTGGAATTTTATTACTTCTTTAAGTTTTTCTAGTCGAGCTAAGCTTTTTTCACTCCCAAAGTAACATTTTTCATTCTATATTTGTTCAGTGGAATATTTTGTGCTTATAAAATGTGCTTTACAGTGATAGCTATAAAAACGATATTTCCATTCTGCCTTTGGATGTAATGCAAGTATCAGTGCATTTTCAAACATTCAGCGATAGTAGATTTCTATTCCTGCTTAGAACTAAATAAAAGGATTAGGATATTTTTAAATAGATGATTATGAACAAATAATTCTTTCAATGATAAAGTTAATTTTACCTTAATAAAACTTAGAAAGATATGTTATGTTTCTAGAGGTTTGTATTCAAAATAAAATTCTCCCTTTTTATTATTAATAATATCATTACTCCTCCTTGAATTGAAAATAAGTGATAGTTTTAAGAATCCGAAATTGTTTTGTATTCAATCCAATTCCGTTATTTTTAATAGCACTAGAAAAAATTAAACATTCCTATTACTTAATAATTAGAATAATATAACGATTGTTAAATTTCATTTTAGAAAACACATTAACTTTAACCAAGAGAATTTTAATTTAACTTTAAATAGTCCATTAATTATTTAAAGTATTGCACATCGAATTATGAATTATTTAATAGTTTCATATATATTTCTGATTATGTATATTTTTTAAATTTTCAATGAATACGTGCTAAAAATCAGAAAAAAAAATTCCAGCAGTGTTTTGTTTTAAAAAAATTCTAATTAGAAATTTAAACGAAGACTATAATAAAGTAGAATATCTTATTTACTCACAGACAATGCATCTAATCTTCAAAGCATTAAAAAAATCCAATAGAATATTAAAAGAGTAAGTGTATCGTAATTACAGTCTTAAAACTCTTCACTTTAAAAAATTCAACGCCCATCAATTTTACTGTCTTCATCACATCTAATTCTGAACTCAACCTGTTGCCGTATTACTTTTTCTATGATGGATACTTACAAATTCATCTTTTTAGCACACAATTTACTTGTAGAGGATTTTTAAAAATGATAATCCAAAATAAAGAGAAAAAATAGATAGTAAATTATCTTGTTCAATTCAGAATTACTAAAAAAACTTCGATTCTCTTTAGCGCTCTAGTAACAAAACAAGAAAGAATATAATGGCTTTCTGCTATGTTTTTATTAAAGCTTGTCCTTGTTTTTGGAATTACCCATTATCTAAGGTTACACTTGCTCTCTTACGCTTATGGAGCAACTTTAAAAAGAAATCCGTTTGAGAGACGTGGTCGTAATTGATGTCGAACTGGAAAAAAATGCTAACGGGGTGTTTTTTTCGGTACACTGTTCTTTAAATTAAAGTTTCTTAATTAAGGTTTAACAGTTCGATAGAAATCTACTTAAGCCATTATTCTTCGCGCTCAATAGCTGTTTTATTTTTCAAATGTTTCTGACATTTTTAGTCTAATTGTTATGAATAAAGATCTTCTAAATCTTTATAATTTCAATGAGCTACGATATGTGTATTAAAATAAAATAATGTGATTGATTAATAATGAAAAAAAAAAGTGCAACCAATATTTGGTTTCATCGATATATTTACATACTTTTTCAAAATATAAACAAATTAGTTATCATTTACCATCTGTTTTAAATTACAAAACATTTCCTCTTACAAAACGTCGTACATTTTTAACTTCAATATTATTGATATACCTGCAAATAAATTCTTAAATAGTAGTTTCTTCGTTTCAATAAATAAAAGGCTTATTTTATTGCTGTTTATTTTCAATGAATTTAAATAACGTATGCTTTCCTTAACCATAATATGAAATTTTTTAAAAGGAAGAGTAAAAATGTAAGACTTCCCATTTTTCTTATTTCAAATTCGAAACTTTTTATGAACTCTAATGCAATAGATTAACTTATTTTAATCTTTAAAACTATTTTCAATATTTACATTTATATTATTATTTGATTATTATTTAATTGCTTAAAGGAAAACATTATTTTGGAAAACATAATTAAAAAAAATTGTAAAACATATGAAAATATATATTTTTTTCCTTATATTTATATTTTTTTAAGTCATAATAGTTTTCTTTGGCGTCTATAAAGGTATTTCAATCACATTAATATGCATATGAATACAGAAACTCGCTATTGGCGTGAAAAGTGTGTATATTCAAGTACATTCAGCCGAAGACATTTTAGAATTGATTTATTTTAAAACGCGTGATATGGAGTATGATGGATGGGGAAAATGTGATGGTCCTTACAGCCAATATATTTTGCTTTTATATCTAAAGTTATTTCAGTCAGTAAACCTGAGCAACATATGAAGAATCATATGCTTGAACAAAAATATTAATTGTTGTATAGAATACATATACATACTATAAACACATATGTATATATTCTGCCTCCAAATTTTCTAGGCTTGAAATTTAGAGAAAATTTACATCTGAAGCTATATAAACTGAATATTTCTTAAACAATTGTGATAACATTATGATGACTGCTAATGAGAATAAATTACATTGTTGGTCCTACTTAGGATATTCATAAGCATAGGGGAAAATGAGTTCCAAAATTAAGTAAAATATGTTGATTGAGCATAATCATCTTGGAAAATTCATATTATGTATTCCGATTGAAAACATTCAAATAAAAACTAATAATATTTCTTGTAATATAATGTGATAATGGTTGTATCTGAATAAGAATAATTCTACATAAAATACTTTGAGGACAAATTTTCTGCTGTGTATCCTAAACACAAGATACGCTTCAGAATTACAATCCTGTACTCTCAAATGCTAACTAAATTGTTATTTAAGTATATGTAACAGTATTTATATAATATATTTTAAAAAAATAGAGGAAAGGTGATAAAAGCCAAGTGAAATATAACTTGGTTGATTGTTAAAGTAAAGAAATAATTTAAAGTATTTCATATTTAAAACGGAATTTCGGAAGACTTAATTTAAACCTTTTTTCATGTACTATGAGATGAGTTAACTGATTTTTATAAATTTTAGCGGTTCATGCAATGTAATTTATTTGTTAAAAGCTAATTAATGCTTAAGTAAATAAAATGATAAATAAAAATCCCCGTGGAAATAGCAATCCAATCAAAATAACTGAAAATTTTTATTATATGTTGATGTAAGCAAATTAACAACTGTTATCATATACTAAAATCAGTACGTTCAATAAATACTAACAATATATCTGTTTAATATAATGCAGCGATGCAGAGTATCTCATACTATACATTTTATTCAATCCACACTACTACTAGAGGTTACCACGGAACGCATCTACGAATTATCCAAATGTGAATTTGCCTTCATCTATAGCTTTGAATAACAATTGCTTCAAACGGAGCGTCAATTATGTTTATTACTCTAATTTAATCAGTGGCTAGCTATGCTAATGCAAACCTCTCTTCCCTTACATGTTAGTCGTCTTGTTTACTTATCTTTTCAACGAACGCAGCCTTTAGATTTCTGTCACGTTTTCGGTTCAAATCTGAGTAAGTGATTGAAAAGCTTTGTAAATATGGTTTTCTATTTAGTTTTGCACTCATTGTATCTTTATGTCTTATTAAATTTCTAATATTATAAAAAATCCAACTTTCAAAACAGATCATGAAAAAAGTTATTCTTGTTCAATATTTACAAATGTAAATGAAACGTGTCATTTACAAGCGAAGAGATTTAACATTAAAATAATTTAACCAAGATAATTTAACATTTGCATTTTTCAACAAAATGTTGAATGAAGGAACATTTATGAAAATAACAATACTAAAATCGTTTGTTTCAAAAGCATGAGTAACAAAAATTACATTTAAACATGAAATCTATCCAAAATCGAGAACTAAAAGAAATATATGGCACAATAAAACCAATTAAGGTTTAAATGCCACACGTTTCTAAATATTTTTAATTTTCTGAGCTTTGTACACAAAATTAATAAAGACTTCTCTGTTCCAATTTTTTTTTCAAAATTATTTTGAAATATCAAATAGATGACAAATGAAGAATGCATTTCTAGGTTTAGGAATAAATATGTTTGGTAGAAATTTGAAATTCAATAAATTATGAACAAGAAGTATAGAGCACTTTTGAAGAGCCTTACTTTCTGTTAAAGTTGGCTTTTGAAAGATTAATCATTTGAGTCGAAATAGTCAACAGTCAAAAACTGTCATTTTCAGAAATATGGCTTTCACAACAAAAATTTCTTTTTCTTACAGCTTTTCAAAAGATAGAATATTAGGCATTTAAATTTCACCAGTAATCAATCTGTCGATATAAAACTTTAAAATCACTGTTTGTAGTACTTTAATCGTATATAATATTTGATTTGACTAATTAAATAAAAAAAATCACTACTGATGTCATGGCTATAGTTTAATATCTCAAAATAAAGTCATGTGGCCTAAAAAAAGGTCATGTTTAATATATATTTTTCTGAGTATTATTTTTGATACAGCTGAATAACGACATTTGAATTATAATTTGACAATGATGTAGACAGCAAAGTGAAGTAAAAGGAAAAATCAGATTTAATGCGTTATAAAAAATTTTGTAAAAGAAAAGCATACTCTTTCTCTGATATACTACTGACTTAGCTATTACTGAAGCCGTTATATTATTTGAAACTTAAATTTCAAGCTCAAAATTTTAGCATTATTTAAAATAACATCTAATACACATATATATATTTACAATAGCAATCTAGCATTTGACTTTTTGAAAACTTCATTTTAGAATCATCGAAATTGCAAAAAGGTATATAGGAGGACAATCTTATATATTTTATCGAAATATTTTATAACGAATGAGGAACAATTTGTTTAAAACGATTATTAAAGAGTACGTGAAATTTACAGAATGCATCTGAAATAATATTTGTTTGTAACATTTAGTTCTCATATATTCTGAATAGAGCTTTTGTAAAAGATCATTCTAACAATACAATTTTAAGTCATTTAATTCATTTTAAATTCAGGTTATTACATCTATCCTTGATTTCTAGTACTTATTATTTTTTGTATTTAAAATATCTGGTATTATATGGATTTTATAAAAGAGATACATTTTGATTTACTATTGATTAATTTTTATGTAACATTATTTTAAGCAGAATAAGTTCTGTGAAATATAGAAATTATTTTTAGAAGTTTATTTTAATATTTAAAATTATATTAAGCTTAAACATTTCTAAGTAATAATTATTAACTAATTAATTTAAATAAGTAATAATTATTAATTCATTAATGCATTTTAATTAAGCAAATTATAGGTTTTATAATCGTTTGATAGGATTAATCAAAACTTAAAAAAACCGTTGTGATGTTTATTTAATTATTTTTTTTTATTTAGATCCCAATTTTACTTTTCAAACAAAAATAATTAAATGGAACTTAATAAAGATGGTACATGATTTTTTACACAAAACATTTAATAAATATACTCTTCATTATAACTGTACAGTTTTGTTTCACACATTCACTCTCGCTTCACTTATTTTGAAACAAAAAGCTTAGATACTTAACTTTAAGAAATAATCGTATCATACTAACTAGACGATAAAATACGGATTTTCTAATTTAGGAAATAATTATTTTAATATTCTACACGGACTCTAAGAACATCAACAATGAGCACATATTTTGCAATTTGTAATTATGTAGAGAATATATGCGAGTATTTAACAAATGTAAATTTTAGTTCATAAGTTTTAATATTTTAAGATTACACCATTTATAAATACTAAGGACAAAATAACATTACATCAAAATATAATTAAATTAAATAATTAAAAAATATGCCCATATACAACAACATTTTAAATATAAAACAAAATTATATTATTATGAGGTGTTGAATTATTTCTAAGCTTATTTTAGAAATTATGAATAATTTTTTTTCCTGTAAAATAAAGACTGATATAATCCATTACCAATTTTAGAATGTTATTTTAGAACTTGCATCAGAACATGGCTTCATTCTTGACAAATGTTATTTTCTGTAAAAAGAACAATATTTATATTCAAGTATTAACTATACTCAAATTTATTCGAATCAATTTTGGATGGAAAAAAAGGATAAAAGTAATTTATTAAAGGGAAAAATAAATGCTAATAAACACTCAATACACATTATTAAGTTTTCCTCACTTTCAGAATCACAGGTGTAGAAGGAAGAACTAATTTCGTTTTAATAGTTAAGTGCATTTTATTTATACTTGTCGAATTTAAATTTCAAAGGGAGTCTTTAAAGGAAAGACGAATTCCCTAAAAGCCTTTTTTACAGCATACACGATTTAACAAAGCACATATGTAAGCGTCGGAAAATTTTTTGGAAAACGTTGAGTAAATATTGACTGCAGAGGTTTTTTTCTTTCCCTATCTCTTTTTTTCAGATGCTAAACTTCTTGAAACACCGTTCGATTTTCGATGAGCGTTAGGAAAGATTAAAATTAACTTCGCATTTGCATTTTCATTGAAATCTAAACCACTTTCTAATTCACGTCACTTTACATTGTATTTTGAGAAGCGCTATTCCTATGGTAATCATAAGTGCTTTAAGCACAAAATTATAATTTTTAGATATTCTATGACTATTTTTTAATGTTCTTGTGTCTACTTACAATGACTATTTCCGAAACTATACTTTATTCAGTCCAACCTATACTCAATGTTGTTGTTACACTAATAATTCAAAGCAATTTTAAGATAAATTTAGAAGCTTTCGTTAGATATTTTACTTTTTTCCTTTATTTATTTCCTTTTCAAATGACAAAATTTTATTACAAAAGTACTCTTCTTTATAAGAAACAACAAACTTTCGCTGTACGTTTGTAATCATTCTCTCATTAAATAGAAGTGAAGATTTCAACACATACTTATTCAAGCCTTTATGAAATTTAATTTTTGTTCTTTTGTCATATGGATTATTTAACCATAGATTTCAATTCCTTTAGATTAACACTACTGTTTGAAACGTTTGAAATGAAGTTTTAGCGTAATAGAAACGTATTAATTTTCCAAAAAAAAAATTAAGGGAGGTGGTATCTCGCAATTTGAAATAGTATAGCTTGATAATTTGAATGATTATTTTTCTAAAGTGTGGAAAAATATTTCTTATAATTTCATTTTGTCTTGAAAATATTTTACTTATTGTTTTACTTAAAAATAATAAGCGAATTAAATTGTATCAAGTTCAGTTTTATATAAGGGTCATTTTATACTACAATCAGTTAAAAAAGTTTTTAAAAATATAAGTTAAAATTCAAAAAATTGCAGAATAAGTAAAATTACGAGCCAAAGCTTTGAACTAAATCACAGTCCTGTAACATGTTAATTCATTTAACCAAAATCTATTTATCAGTAGATTTTGATCTATTAATTTTATTGAATTGAATAATATGACTTTTTTTCTGATTGGATAAATTGTTTCAAAGTCCTGAGAGTTATTTAAGTCTTATCAAATATGTTAGCTTCTTTTTGCGGTCTATAAAAAATCGAACATCTTGAATAATGAAGAAACCTTCGCAGAAAATATGTCCAATTCAGTTATTCCTACTTGTCAAATATGTCATGTCTCACCAAAAAGTGCGAATGTAAGCAAAATTTATAATTTATCTATATAAATCCCATTTTTCTGAAGGACTTCTCCTTTCTTATTTTTATTCCGTTTTGTGCGGTATTAAAAGAGAAGATTCTAATTCAGGCCGTAAAGAGATATATATAGTGGGCTATATAAAGAATTAAATAAATTGGCTTACAAATGCAATGGAAAGAAATTTTATATATTGTGCAATAATATTATATCTGTTTTATTTTAAATACTTCTTAAGGAAAACTTTATAAATCGGTTATACATTTCTTATCTTACACAATTGTATATTACATCAGTCTGTAAGCATTTTTGTTTATATTAAAAACTTTAGTAAGATATGTAATAAATACTTGAAAAATTTTAGAAAATACAATATTTGTAACTATTTACATTGCCTTAGTATTCAAATTAAGGCTGCTTTTAGAAATCGTTAAAATTATTATAGCTTTAAGTTTGCATAATACATATCAAAATAAACTTTGTACCAATTCAGTACGCTTTTATCTAAATAAATAATTACATAACTTTCTTATCGCCTTTATCTTAGGAACACTTCCCATTAATCGAGAGCTTACATTGTTATTTTAATTGTAAAAATGCATATAAGTACATCGAAAATATTTCTCTTTGCTGATCATCAAAAGCTACTAAAGTAGATTAAGTAAATTCCATAATGTTCTCTACTATTTTTCTTTTAACAGGCATACATTGTGACTGTCTTAATATACTCAGACATAATTGTAAAAGAAATATAAAAATATACTAGAACTTATTCTAAAACATATGGCTACTTAAGAATATGAAAATTGTGTTTTGTATCTGTATAT
The DNA here is from genome assembly GCA_019974015.1 of Nephila pilipes. Taxonomy (NCBI): domain Eukaryota; kingdom Metazoa; phylum Arthropoda; class Arachnida; order Araneae; family Nephilidae; genus Nephila; species Nephila pilipes. Next base: position 381,857 of record BMAW01003249.1, read on the forward strand.
TTTTTGGTGGAAATGGATGTTATCAGTTGATTTTTTATAAATTTGTATGTTTAATTACAGAAATATAGTAGTCTTTCATTTTTATCAAATAATCCGTTGCGTCGCAGCAGAATTCCCATTCACCTTAACAATAACATATATTAAGTGACATTATTAGATATACGATTATTCTTATAGTACTTTAAAAAACAGTTATTTAATATTTTGCGTAGTTAACAATATAATGATATTAAATATAATTTTATCTTCATAATATACATTTCAATAATTACTTTTATCTGGCAATCCTTGACAGGCAGAAGACGCCAAATTATTTTAAAACACTCATGATTGTATAAAGTGATTAAATTGAATGATAATAATGAAGTGATATAATTTGTCATTGTTCTTATAACATTTAAAGTCCACTGTATTTTGTATTGTACTAATACAAAGATGTTTATTGTAAGGCCCCAAGATATTACTCTTCTCGTTTTGAAGGGGAGAAAGATGTTTTGAATTCTAGAAGTCTAACTGTTGTAAAACGAAAAGGCCTTTGACTCTCATATAGGTGCATAATCTCTAGGTTCTAATTTAGTTTGGAAATAATAAATATAGCTTATTTGTTTACTCAGTCCATCTTAATTAATTCAATGAACTTTAATTACTTATGGTCGTAAAAATTATTATCCAATATATTTTTTAAGATTATGTTTACTATAATAATCATCTGAATGTTTTTACATTGTATGATGATGATGGATATAGATATAAAAGCTCTCACATTTCTTTTGAATAATAATGTATAAAATATTCTGCTCCGCATTTAATTGCTAAAGAGAATTGCTTAGCCAGCTATACTTCGAAATTTCAAAAAAACATTAAAGTATTTAAATTATGCTAAAGAATAAAATTTAAATATATTGAAACTAGGTTCTAAATTCTGGAAATTTTATCAAAAAATTCTGAAAGAAAGTTTGTCATTTGTGAAATATGAATACTAGTTATACCTCTACCATGTATGTTTTAGTGATTTTAGAATTGAGACAACGATTTTTTTTATTGTAAAAACGAGATTTATTTCTTATAAATGAAATCATGCCTTAGGAATGAAAATGAAAGTTTCAGTTTTTTAAAGATTATGTAAGAAACGTTTTAGATGAAAACTAATTTTTAAAAACATTTTTTTGAAAATGTTTTCATGTTTTCAAAATATAAATAAATTTTGTTCACATTTTATTCACTAACTGAATTAATTAGAATATTAACACTACTAATTATTTAAGAAATGGAAATAACTTTTAAAGCAGCTTTTTTTTTTTTCGTTATTTTTTGGAAAATTTTCAATAGCTTAATTTGTTTCTAATCGAAGTGATATATATGCTCAAAAAATGTATTATTCACAATCACTTCGTTAATTTCAGAACACCAAAAATTATAGGGCAGTTATGCTTCTCAAAGAAATCGATAATTCACGGCCGAAAGGAAACTTGATGTTATTTTCATGAGGTATGTTTAACACCATCTAATTTAACAAATTCATCATTTTTTATAGTAAAAATGTTTTTTTTGTGAAACCCTATCAGTGTTTCGCGGTTAGTATTTCTCATCAATTCAATCATAACATATATGAATTTTAAATCAATCTAAGGAATTTATTTTCTTCAGATTTTAAATATATTACTTAACTTCGATGCTTATATGTTTCAACAATAACAGTCAGCAAAAATATTCCATAAGTAAAAAAAAATAATTGGAAATTCTGCTGGAAAAATAACATTCTAAAATTATACATTACAGAAATCAAAAAGGAAAGATTGATGTGAACCTTTGAAAACCGTAGGAACATCAATCGATAATGATGCCGCATAAGAAAATATATTTAAAAAGTAGATTTTGAAAGCAAAACTAAAGTAGTCTCAACGAATAAAAAGAGATCCAAAAATGAAAATAGTATATATTTATGATCACCTACTTGGTTCGTATTCTTCGATAAACGATCAACTTTTCGTTCTACATCTAAAAGTAAATTTAAAATCTACCTTGGAATAAATTATTTTTTCAATAACTTAATCCATTGAACTCAAAGCCCTTAAAAAGTTATTTGGCTAACTTCCCTTTTTTTCTCGATAACTCGATAAATTCTTTAAGTTTGAAAATCTGAATAAATAACCCGAAAAACTTAACTTCTGAAAATAATTTCTATTCACATATTCAATTCATATCTTATAATTTGCATTTATTTATTTACCTATTACAAGCTCTTAGCTTGTAATATATATATCCAACATCTAAGAATGCAATTATTTTATGTTCTTAAGGTAACAGACTAAAATGCTTCAAAGTCTGCAATTTTCTTAATTTGCTGTTAAAAAATATAAGGGGATTTTCTTATTAATAGCTGCGTCATTTATGAGAATTTGATAAATAAAATGTTCGGAAATTAAATTTCAAACTCTAAAGCACATGTGCTTTACAACAGAAAAATATTTGTATTTGAGCTTTTCTCAAAATATGGTGTTTTTAAAGATTGGGATGCACATTTCTCAAAAATTACTCCCTCCGTAGTGCCAATACTCAGCACATTAGGAAAGGAGATTATTTCCTATGTAATGAATATATATATTTTTTCCTGATAAACACTTACCAAATTTTAGTATTGGATAAAACTTGAATAAAATTATAAGAAAATTGAGTCAAAAGTTATAAAAATCAAATTTTATTAAATTTAACTTCTGAACTATATTTATGTTCTATATATCGAATGCTACGTTTATAAATATTTTATAAATTATTTAAGCTATAAGGATAGTATATTTTATGTGAAATAAATATAAATATAAATACACGACTTAAAAATGTAAGTACAGTATTGATTATTAATTACTCATAAATAATTATTTATGAATATTAATGCATTTTTCTTTGCATATACAGATACTTAAGTAAATAGGAACCTCAATATAATATAATATAATATTATATAACTTTCATTACTTTTAATTTTAAAAAGTGAGAATTATTTAAATTGCCGTAAAATAAGCTTATTTTTTTCCTTTTCGAAACAGTCTTAGTTACTTTTAAATGTATAATAACTAATATATTTAATATTATAGAGATATATATAATTCCTCATTTATAATTACTCACGATATTTTTAGGTTTCTAGTTTTCATTTATTATTTTTAACCTGAATAAAAGAATATATTTTAATTTAAGTACTTATAAGAGCTTCTTTATAAGTGTAATAACATTTTTTTAACTTCTACATGAATTTAACCATGATACATTTTTCTTTATATTTACATTATAATAATCTTCATTAAAACAGTAAATTAAGTAACTCTTATATATATTAAATTAGGAAATACGAGACGTATCTATTACAAACGAGTGTGATTCTGTAAAACATTTTATTTTGATGTGATATATATTTACTTATTATCAGCTTCAATGTACGCCACTGCTCTATCTTTCCAACGCTCCATGCAAATCTTCCATTGTTCGAAATAGTGCTGGAAGTCTTCTGTCAAATTCTTCAGGACACGTGTCGCTTTATCTATTCAGTTTCAATGGACTCAAATCTTGTTCTTTTTAATACAGATTTCACCTTAGGAAACACATAGAAGACTCAGCTCAATATCCGACGAATAAGATAGGATGTGTAACACTAAGATGCTGCACTTGGCTAGAAACCTCTTGACAGACAATGTGGAATGAGCCAGTGTATTGCCTTGATGGAAAAAAATGCCACATGAATTCTTTTTTAATTCCTGCAGTCTCAGCATTCGCATGAATGCTTATTTAACCGAATGTCAGATCGAACCAGATTACCTATTTTTTCGATATGGTCATCCGTTTTTAATGTAGGGGGGGAACCCGGGCATAAATCACATTCTACGTCTTCTCGGCCTTCTTGAAAGAGCTTAAGCCACACAAAAACACGTCTAAGCAATAAACATTCATTGCTATACACTTATTTCATCAAGTTATAAGTTTCAGAAGCGTTTTTTGCAAGTTTCTTGTGAAATTTCATTACAATTTCAAACTCACTTATCACTTTCCGGGCAAAACAATAAAATAACTCTAATGCGAACAAAGGCTGTAGTTATAAGGATTTGTTTACAAAAGCGAGAGGCACATCAATCTGGAAAAGGATTTACGCAAAACAGCTGTCGGATACTGGCGTATTTCTCCTGTAGCAGCTCCAGTCTTATTATTTAATAGCCAAACCTAGTATAATTAACTAAATCAAAGTGAGCTCTTAAAAATTATGCAATTTTATATTCGAATGATAAACATTAGAAAAGTTAGGTTGGTGAAAGGAAAATTATCTATTTATTTATGTTTATTTTTTAATCTATCTTTGTCATTAAACAATCACCAAAAAATAAAACTGAAAGAAAAATTTAATTTAGTAATGATTTTTGAATAATGGTATAAAACGGTTACTATTTTCAATTATACTCTGACTTTCGATGGAAATATTTTTTTCTCATAACGTTGTTGGCAGATCGATGGGGTCTGATAAAAATGGCTTCGTAAGGATATTAACGTGTTTGCATTCATATATATTTCAAAACCCACCTTTTCCTTTTGATACACACAGGTGTGTAGCTAGTTCGTTCCAGAATGTTTCCTCGAGTACCTTTTGTTGTCATTATTTTTCATGTCAAACAAACAGAACTAAAACATGTTTTTTTATGCGTATATTTTGATTAAATACAGCTATTGTTTAGAACATAGTTTTCACAATTGTTTACTAATAAAATTTATTCTGTATCTGAGATGGACAAATTCAAGCAACCAGAAAATAAAAAGTTTTATTAATTATAGAATAATTTCTTCTAATTGCTTAATAGTAAAGAAAAAGTAGTTATATATATATATATATATATATATATATATATTTTTTTCTATACATATATATATATAT
>BMAW01003249.1:386871-406467 GCA_019974015.1 Nephila pilipes
ACGTTTCAAAAATAGTGCACATTAAATGTTTGAAGAATAGAAAATATAATAATAAAAGTAAAGATAACTATTACTAAATAATTTACTAAAATGTAATAAATATAAACATATATCGTGCTAATGATCATAGAGGAGTATAAAGTTAATTTTTAATAAGAAACCAGACACATTGTCGTCTCATGGAAAAATAGCAATTGGCAAACTAGCAGTAATTTTCCACTTCAATTGAAAAATTACCTATGAATACTATAATAAATTCACAAAAAAGAAAAATAGTAAAATTATCAACAGATTTTATAAAATATATGTTAAATTAAATTCAAATTTCATATGGAACATAATAGAAGTTTCTTAGTAAAAATAATAAAATTTCATTACAAATACAGATATCCCTTTCTACATAATATAAATAGAATTATAACAGGTATAGCCATCTACATTATAAATATAATTAATTTCAGTCTAAATATTTAATAATTTTAATTTTAAGGAATAAATAATTGATACATCAGAGAATTTTGAAAGGTTTTTAATTTAAATTAGCCATCATATCTTATTGATTCATAACTAACTACAACATTGTCCCATTGATTTATAACTAAATATGTATTTTGTGAAATATAGTGGAATATAATATTGAATTATGTGGATTATTATACTAGAAAGGAATATAATTGAACATGATATTGAAATATGTAAATTATTTTATCGATTGACATGGAAATTAAAATTTTACTTTTTGCTATGAATATTACTGTAAATTTTTTTTTCTATCATTTTTACCTTAATATCTAATTATTCATTTTCAACATTATTATCATTAGGTTGTGTTGAATTCAAATAGGAAGGAGGAAACAAATATTGAGCTAAAGGAATCTGATTATTTGCGACCACTAATTTTTGCTGATATTGCTGGAAATTTATTTTTAATCTCAGTTTTTGTTTTGATAGTAATAACAAAAAAAAAATGCTATTGGTATATTTTAAAAATAGGTGGAAATTTTAGATTTAAATAAAGTAAGGTTTTTTTGCATATTTTGGTATGAATTGTAAAATAAATTTAATGTATAAAATAAAAACTCAACTAGAACGTTATTGAAAAGATCTTTACCTACGGTTTCAACTATAATCCTGAATAATAATATAGATTTATCAAAAAATTAAGGGTCAAAGAATTACAAATTCCAAATTTTTCAAACTTTTTCCATCTATCATTAAATAAAAACCAACCATAAAAATGATAAATATTGTATTGTCTCTTAGTCCTTAATTCAAAACATGTGGGTTATAATACTAAATACTGGTGCAAAATTTTAGGCATTAATTTTAAAAGCTTTTTGAGACACCATTGTTAAGATGATATAAAATACAGGGGGAAAATCTGTTTATAAGAAAAAGGCATTTAAAGATTTGAAATCCAAAGTTTAAAATAATGTATTATTAAAAAGACCTAAAATCCCTTTATCGAAATAATAAACCTTTCTTAACGCATATCAATGTTATATATTTTTTAAAAATATTGTGTGTTTTTACTTATATGAAATTTTATAAAAAGGCAATCAGTCTTCTTTAACATCTAAATACTTAAGTTGTAGAAGTACTCATTGCACATTTAAAAAAATACTCACAAAAATGTTTTACATTAAATGTAATAATTTCTAACACTTAAAAACAAATGATTATTTTCCCGCAATATCTTAAAACTGAAAAAATATGTAATGTTAAATACATTTGTGATATTTTACTTATAACCACACATTTATGAAAAGTTTTTGAAGAAATATAATTTATCTCAAGAAGGAGAAAGAAACATAGAAATCATACAGAGACACACTTTAAATCCATCTATATGAATATGATATACATTTTTTCTCATCATTAATTCATTTTGTTTTCCAAGCTCCTTTTTCTTTTTTTTTCTAGTGACAATTTAGTAGACACTAAAAAATATCTAACAAAAATTGAAATACGTTACTTATCAAATTTTACAAGCTTTGCACAATACTTCCAAGAAGGAAAATGTTTGCAATTTTAATTACTGACTATAAACCACAATATCCTAAATGAAAAAGTATTACAACTAATAATGCACCTAATAATGTAAAACGACTGTTAAATGTTATTACAACTAATAATGTAAAACGTTTCAAGTCCAATAAATGCATCTTTGGGTAAAATGTTCCTTAAAAGGTTATTGTAGCTTTTGATTGAAATTCCGTGTCTTGCTGTAGAGGCACTTTAACAGCAAAATTTTAGCAAACAGTTTCAAATTTGGGGGCCTTATCAAATCTAAAATTTGATTTGAAAATACAGATCTAGTTAATTTGAGTAGACCTCTCGTAACTGTGACGTTTAGAACTGACACCAACTTTTAGGGCTTTCGGGACACTAACCGTGCAAAGGATTACTGTTATCGGATACACTGTGATAAAATGCAGCAATAATTCCATTCATTATATTTTAAAGATTGCTGCCATTGCTTCGTACAGCGATAACATAAAAGGGTTTTTGTCTATCAGTTACCCTTATCTACCAGACCTATTAGTGTTTTCTTCAATTGACGTAACATTCCACAAACACATATTTGTTAATTTCGTACAAGGCAGAGTTAGTCTCCCTGAAAACAACGTTCAACTACTTTCAATAGGTTCCTTTGAAAGTTACAGAAAAGGTAAGGAAGGTTTGGAAAGAACAGAAAAGGTAAGGAAGGTTTGGTAGAAACATAAAAGGTAAGGAAAGGAAAGCGAATTTTTTTTTCTTTGCTGTTTGAAAAGTCTTTTCATTTAGCCTTCGACCAAATAATAGAATAATTTATGAAGCAAGAATTATACAACTTATACGCAGAAGAGAAAACTATCAAAAAGGAGCGATTTTTGTAGGGTCATATTTGATCATAATCCACTGACAGTCTTTTATCAATTCCAATCCTTGAAAAAAAATGGGAATCAAACAATAACAAATAAAGAAATTCAATTTGTCAGGCTGACAAATATTATACCATGAAAAATATCACACTTGCTTTCAACATAATTTTCCATCAGTTTATGGCGAGGTTTCAAATTTTGGCCCTATCTAACAATATTACAGATATTAAATGTTCCAGCCTTCTATTTATTGGTTTCTCCAAATGTGAAGTGATTTCCCTAAAATTGGCGCTTCTTAGACCACTTAGACCTTATATTAGGCATACCTAATTAATATTTTGCTTTTAAAAAGACCTTTTTTTTCTGAAATATATCAAAATAAAAAGTTAAATGTGAAGCGAAAAAGCAATACTTAAAAGTATAAGCTAATTAAAAATCAATGACAAAGATGCGAAGTTTCTGTCATTTTTTTAATACACTCAAGAACTAAATTTTTAAAAAATATATCACTATGTCTCATTTGAAATTTGTTTTGATAAGCATTTTTGTAATAAATTAAATGCAAGAATGAGTAAAAATTTACTAAAAAATAACAAATTTCATAAGAAACACTGACATTCCTATTTCAAAAGGAAGCCTTTTAATAAAATGATACTTTAAATAATAAATTTCGTTTTCTGGAAAATAAAAACTTCATATACCTTTGTGACTTCATTTTAAGCATGAATGAGTATATAAATTTTGTGCAAAAGTAATATTTGTGTATAAACAAATATTATTAATTACAACTACAGTATAATATAAACTCTTTTTCAAAAGTTGAGAAGAAAATATAGAGGGAAAGTGAGGGTAAGAAATTTAAGTACTGATATCTGCACACACAGTAGATTGAAAAATTGGTTATGAACATAAAGTGTAAATTAAAAGCAAATTCTTTTAATAAGATAAACATTTGTGATTAAAAGATGTGATATGCAGTTAATTTTGTTCAAGTAATGTTCTTGTTAAAACAAATTAAAGTAGAAGTTTGTTTATATTCCTAAATATTTTAGTTGGTAAAATCCATTGCACTAAATCCATAAAATCCACTTTCCTAAACTGGGACATTTATATCAACTTTTTAAGTAATAAAAGAATTTCTTAAAAATCTATGCTACTGTAATCCTAATAAAATTAAATTAGTAAATGATAATATGTACTTTATTTGACATTTTAACTATTAGAAACAAACAATGAGAAACGCAGCATTTTAATTCTATTGACTTGATGCTAATGCAATTGAACTAAACTGTTTATTCAAATATTTTCCATATAATTTAAATACATTACTTATTCTGTTAATATATTGATTGCATAAGAATTAGTTATTAATAATGCATTAATTAATGATATAACAAACTATATTAATATATTAATTACTCTAATTAGTTATTCTGTTAAAATTTTAGGAATATCACCAAGCATATAATTATATAATATACGTATTTTTTTTTCATTTCTTAGTATTTAGCAATGTTTTGATATGCAAGTAAGATTTAAAGGCTAAAAGCGCATAATTAAAACGAATTAAATTCAAATTGTTACGGATTTTAAAAGCAAATGTCTAGTGTTCATCCTTTTATAAGTTATCCATATATTAATAAATATTTGGAGTCGCTTTATTTTGAATACCTTATACTTCAAACAAAGCATTTTTTTCCCCAAGAAAATGAATTCAAGGTATTTGCCCATTTTAGCAGCTAATTTAATGCATACGGTTAAAGTAGTTTAAAGAATTATCAACACTCATTCCTGTAATTTTAAAGAATAATTTTTTTAATTATACATAATAATATAAGCATTTGAATTATGCATATTTAAAATTATAGAATCACGAAAATCACATTCTTATTTCTAGTGATTTTAACAATACTTGTTATTCAATAAAATTTTCGAAGTTAGAATGCATTCTACTCTGAATGATATGACAATTCGTAATTAATGAAACATACATTATTAGTGACCATGATGTTACATTATCATTTGAGTTGCAATATTTCGTGTTCAAGAAATATAAAGTTTTTTCTCACACGTACTCCTCACAATTTTTGAAAGGTGATATTTTTCATGACATTTAACTTCTGAATCCAAAAAAAAAAATTTAGTTTCTTTAATTTTGTCATTTTCCCCAATGATTTTATTAAAATGTTAAAAAAAACAAATGATTTTTTTTTTAATTTATCGACAATTTTGAGACGCCTGTAACTAATTACTTCTTAGTACTTCTGAAAGGAAATCGAAGAACGTGATATCAGTTTATAGTTATAGAAATGGTTAGTACAGTTTATTCTGCCTTATATGGACTGTTCAATATTAATAGAAGGTAACACAATTCATTTTGTGAACAAATCCTTTTAATTTTAAGAAACAAAATTTATATATATAGCAGAACTTAGAACTTAACATGAGAATATAATTCAGCTTAAGAGGATATGTAGATAAAGTTCCTAGTAGTTATGCAATTATTTATTAATATATTACTACAATTAAATAACCAATAATCCTTTAGATAAATTCATATTAGTCTTCCGAAAATTAATAATAGAACTACTTCACTATATTAAAAAATTGGCTTTGAAATTAATAACAAAACATAACTACATATTTTCTGAACTCTCAACAGAAATTTAAAATGTTCAAAATATAACTCAAATTTTCTAAGAAATTCATAAAGAACCAGTTAAGTTTAGAACTGTTACTAATTGATTCAATACTAATGTTACAAAAGTTAGTAAACTAAAACAACTAATTTTACAAAAAATTATAAATAATGTAAACAATACAGAATTTATTAAAAATTATTCTTACACATAACTAAATAAATTTTACAAAATCTGTGTACTAAATTCTAAGCTGTGTTTCTGATTACTTCTTTTTGATTCAGTACCGAGAGATAATCTAGTTACTGTAGTGGACGCGGTAGTCTAGTGGTCATGGTTTCAGACTATTGGCCTGCGATTTGCTTTCAGTTTCGGGTTCAAGCCCTGGCCACTAAATACCCGCCATGTAGCCGGTGCTGATGCACGTTAAATCTGTTCGGGGCCCAAAGTCCTCCCATTAGTGTGGTGTGGAAGTTAGGAGAGGGGAGTGCCAACTCAGGTGTCGTCCTCGTCACTTGACCGTGGTTCAAAATTTCGATGTCCGTCGCCAATAGCCCTCATGTTGCTTTTCTAGTGCGACGTTAATAAAACTAAACTAATACTAGTTACGGTAATTTTAATAATTTTAAACAATATATAACAGATAATAATATCTATTACGAAAAAATGTAATTTTTGTTTTATTTCAAATTTAAAGAGGCTTAGATTAGTTGAATTGATTTACGTTTTGATTAGAACTCTACAGATGCATGAAATCAGTCCAACACGGATGATAATGGCATTTGTAGATTTATTCTCATATATTCATGACAATCTGAATAATACATATAGCAAAACTTAGACAAATTAACAGCACATTCAGGAAACGCAGCACATGTACAGATTAGTGACTCAAAGAGAACCAAAAAACAGCAATTACATAGGTCAGCAACTCAGATACTTGATGAGATGGTTACGATGCACTTGATGGGATGGTTGGAGAAGCCACTGGGTACATGGCATTCACATCTCCAGATCGGTACATTTGGCATGCACATCGGCAATTTGAACGCAGATCAGTACGTTTGTGACATTTTAAGTCCATTGTTTGTGCCCTATTTTCGAGGCCTGCCAAACGCCATCTTCCAAAAAATTAATGCAAGACCGTATGCTGTACGTCGTGTTCTGACATTCCTCGATACACAGGGTATTTGTTTGTTGCCTTGGTACGCATGGTCTCCAGATTTCGTCATCCATTGAAAATATCTGGTCATGGGTTGCTGAGGGATAGGTCCACTACCTCTGTCCAGCTAGTACGGTTGAAGAAGTGTAGCATACACTTGAAGCAGCATGTAATGAGTTGCCCGTTTCTGTCATCCAATACTGGTTCTACTCCATGTCTAACCGGGTAAGGACCGTTTTAGCCGCTAGGGATAGCAGCTGTCTTTAGTAATTTCGCACTCCCGTAAGCCCCCAAACTGCTTGCAAAATTTAATCAATTTGTCTTCATGCCATACTAATTAAGTACAATAAATATCTTTTTTTGTATTTGCTTTCCTTCACAGTGTTGCATTTTTAATGGCCAGCAGTGTATTTATAATTTACCTAAGAGCTCATTGCAATATAGCCGGGTAGTTTTTATACACGTAGGTCAAGCGAATGAATTGAAAAAAGACTGCAATTTGATGTGAATGTAAGTTTCTCAGCTTTGTTGTCATCTATTTCAAAATGCCAACTTCCTGAATAGATATCTAATGAGGAGAAAAAGTTTGCTAGTGCTGTTGTACCTAAAACTACATTAATTCGGTTATAAATCTAATTTTTTGATAGCATTGAGTTTTCTATAATCAACACACAGTCGTGTGCGAGAACTTTCCTCGACTTTTAAAACCAATGTAAAAGTTGCGGAATAAGAGCTTAGAAATTGTTTAATTATTTCTGCTTATAACTATGCTTTTAGTTGTTTTCTTATTTCAGCGTCCTCTTTAGTTAATGTTCTGTAAGGGTGGTTAGCAATATGTAATTCTCTAAAGTAAGATTTACTTTAAGGAATGAGCATTTTATTACACGAACGTAATTTTTTTTCGAAAATTCATGTTTATAATTGTCAATAATTACACTAATATTATGATAATCATTGTTAGGAATTATTTCTATATTAAAACATAAACGGTTTCCTTGTTAATGTATCTATTGTTAATCAATTTAATTATTTAATACTTCGATTTTATTTTCTATTTTCTTTTAAAATCCTCCTACATTCCCTCTAGTTTGAGATCAATTTTTATCTTTGAAATATCTTAGTTACTAAAATTAATAATTAATTTTGGTCGTTGCTGTGAGACTTAGTCGTTCTTTCGATAACTCGTGGAAAATAGTTAGAGCTATGATCATAGAAGTAATTAATATATATATATATATATATATATATATATATATATATATATATATAGGATTGGAATTTTAAGATTAAATGATCTTGCTGAGAAATTAATAACTGTTGAACATCATATTCGAATATGTAAAGAAGGAAAACAAAGATTAAATTGGATATGTATATTTATCCTTTAATCTTTAAGCAAATAAAAAAGATTACCAATAAATCTTTAATTACTAAAAATTTTACTTTTGTGTTAAATATTTGATACACAAAACATTATTTAACCTATAAAGATTATTAACACAATTTTTCTTTCAAAACAGTACCTTAAATAACAAGCTTTACATTACTTCGTTTGCTATACTATTACAATTTTAATAGATATTAAAATTGTAATAGTATATATATATATATATATATATATACAAGATATATATAAGAGAGAGTATATATTTATATATATATATATATGGGGTGTATGTGTGTGTGTTTACTGTGAGATTTTATATGTGGAACAAATGTACTATTAAATTATTTATTATTGTTACTTACGTAGATGTTTTGTTTTTATTTCTTTTATAATATCTATGTCAAATTACATTTAAATAATAATTTAAAATTTACACCAAGCATTTAGTGATGCTCTTAAGAAATTACAACTAATGTTTCTAGTTACACCACGGAAAATTAATTCTAACGCCTTCACATATTTCTTTTAATTTTGATTGAGGCAACTAACAAAACTATCTTATTGGTTAGTGACACAACTATTTGTAGTACTTCTTTTAGGTTACATATTGTGAACAGTAACATTTTGTTAAACGTTTTACATATGATATTCTATTATTGTCTGTGTATGTTAATAATGATCAGAAATTATCCGCTGAAATATCTCGTATTTGGTTCTGTATGATGTCACGAGCTAAATATATGTGTCTTCTCCTCCTTCTTGATATAATGACTTTATTGACATCATGATTCGGTTAAGAGAAATAAAAGTTCTTTTTTAATGCTAACGGTAAGATACACTGGGCACAAGAATTGATTATCTAATGAAATTCCTGTTGAAAGTCTTCTTATTTTGATTTTTCCATTATTTTTCATTTTTTACATTAGTATTCTTTTGTTTATCAGCCTCTAGAAGTTCTTGTAAGGTAATAAACCTGAGCAATTGTTCATTTTTCAGGTTAATGCCTTTCTTTAAATCAGCTATTTTATAATATTTCGGAGTGCCTAGCCATATTTCTTTTCAGAAATGAAGCATTTTTATAGACATAATGCAAATGATTAACCTGATATGTGTATACGTCGACAATTTAGCCTTATTTATATATCCTGTAGAGAGTACAACGAAAAACATAATACAACGTTAATTAAACATAAGTAAACAAACATGTGTTTTATATGCAGAATATGTCTGTATCTCTGTTACTAGAATACTATATTAATTTCACACATATATTTTAAAAAAATGTTTGATCCCTTCCAAATTCTAGGAGAATATTAAAAAAATGTATAAAAACCTTGAAAATGGGTAAAGGAATTTAAATAGAATTTTTTTCAAGCATGACATTGAATTTACGATTCTTAATGACTAAAAAAATTAGAAATTTAGTCCTACCTAAGAGAAAAAAAATAGCATACAATTTTTTTTATAAAATAATAAAATGCCGAGTTACTAGTCATAGTCAAAAGCCTCAATGCCCAACATGTCGATTGTTTTGTGAGCTAGTGATAACTCATGATTTTTATTTTTATAAAAAAAAACCCGAAGCTTTTTCTTATCTGAGATAAAAATCGGAAACCATTTTGAGGCAGAGTATGTGGCATCCTCGAATATTATTCCAGCGCCTTTTTCTTGTTTTGATCCTATCGTAATCAAATCTTCTTCAATTCCGGGAATAGAATTTTGTTGTAGAAACCTACCATGTGAGCTCTATGGGATTCAATTCTGTTCCTTCTCCAACTAGAAATTCTGTTTTATAAGAAAGGAGAAGAGGCGTGTTAGAATATGTTACATTTCAGTGTTATTTGTGGGAAGTTGTTGCGCCTCTTTTATTTCTATATAGAATGCACATTTGGATTTAAATTTTTCCACGGTAAAAATATTTTAACACTTATTTATATTGACATTGTGTGTATTCATATTTTTTTACTCATACATTTCTATTTGTAGATCATATCTATATTTTATGTAAAGATTAATTCGAAAATATTTGCTCAGAATGATTTAACTAATTTCAATTCGGTACACTTTAGTAAGCTATTGTTAAAAACTAATATATCATGCATAGCTCAAATAGAAAAATTAAAATTTCAAAAGAAAAATGAAATTTCCTCAAGTACCTCTGAATTTCTATTTTAAAAATCAGAAATTTGACTAACGTAAAATTAGTCTTAAAATTCAAAGATTTTCCTACGTATATATTTGCATAAATATTTTATAATAAGAAAAAAACCAAAATTGCAGTAATTATTTCAAAACTAATAGCTAATCTCTGTGTATAAATATTTAATTATTATCCTCTAACATAGTTTCTTAAAACTATAAAAATAAGTTTTCAATTTTTAAAATATATGTATCGGTTGCCAAAAAAAACACTTTTCGAATGAAAATTTCTGTAATGACTGCGTAGAATAGTAATAAATCAAGATAATTTGATTTGAGGGATTAAATTACTATTTAAAAAAAGCTGTCTAATATATTTAAAAATTTCTGGATAGACAAAATTGGATAATTTTTTTCTTCTTTTGAGAAAGGATAATTATTTTGCAGTATCTAAATATTATATTCAATTAATACAATTTTCTTATTTACCAGATAAAATTAAAGAAATTAACTTTAGCAATGACTATCGTGAAGTACTATAATAACACTTAGAAGCTTAAGATAAGGGAATTACCTTTTATTCCTCATGTAAATCACGTAACAAATATGTGAGATTTATATCAATTGTCACACAAGAATCTTAAGGTTACAATTAATGAAAATCATTTAGGTGTTTTTTACCTTACATAATCATGTTTATACTGGGTTATTCATGGATTTTATTAATATGAATAGGTATGTTGAATGTGTAAATATTTTTCCTATGAGTTGAGGTACTTTAATTTAAAAATTTCCATTTTATAATTATAATTTTGATCGAAATAAATGAAATATTTCTACCCTATATATGTATGTATATGACAAAAAGTTCAAATGAAATTATTTTTAAAATAGGGACTAGATAAAATGTTCACCAATGTGAGTGCCATAATAAGATATATACAGTTTAAATTAATATCATTATTTTATGTGTGTTGAGGGGTTAATTACTTCACTTAATTAATATAAATAGTTAACTTCTATGAAAGGGTTTTCTCTTCACTTCACGGTTTTCACTTGCAGAACTATTTATAGGAATGTCTAAATAACCTATGTTTTAAATTTTATTTGCATCCAATCATCTCATACGCACAATAGTCTCTTCAAGAAGGTAATGCTCCACCAATATATCTGTTCAATTTTAGTTTAATATTTATCTAATATTTATTAATTATTCCTTTAATTTGTTTTACGTATAATTAGTTTAAATTATGTTCAATTCTGGTCCCTTCCCTTTTTCCAAATATTAGTTTCTAAATGCATCTTTTTAAATTTTAGAAACGTAGTTTATTTCAAAAATGATACATAAAATCTATTTTAACAATTTAAAAATATATACCATTAAATTATTCAAGTTAAATACTCATTTAGAAAAAATGATTTAGACTATTGGTTATTTCGATAAAAATTATTTAATCATAATTTATTTCTAGTTAAGTATTGCTGTTGCTTAACTAGAAAACAAACAAATTAAACACCTAACTAATTTTTACAGCTTCTAATTTCTTATAAACTCTCTAGAATATTTCTAATTTTTCTTTTTAATTCCTTTTTCTAAGAAATAATCACTTTCTATAATCTCAATTATTTTGTTTGTAGTTTCTGTGGTTTGTATCTAATTGAAATTCAACAAACAATCCAACACGTCTGCAAGTTAAAATTGCTATAGAAATTCATTTGGATAAAATTTGCTATCACATAAGAATGAAAGTTCCTTTTGTTCCTTAATTAAGTATTCGATCTTCCTCTTATGAATCTTTCTCCTTACTTTCTTTCAGTTAAGAAAGAAATATTTTTATCTCTTATTTATATATACTCATGCACTTCGATTTTACTGCTTCTACATACTACCTATTCTTTTGTTCATACAAGACAATTCCAGAAATATTGATTTAGGTTTTCTTCATGGTTTACAATGTTTAGGCAATTTATAATAGGTATTTTCTGGTTCTGAGTTAGTACGCAAATTAATGAACTTTGAGTGACATGCTGTACATTTTTACTGTGTGATTTACTTTCCTTTAGGTTAAGTGGAATGAAGCTTTTGTTATCGTTTTTTGAACACGTAATTTCTTTTAATTTTTTTTTTTATTTATCTGAACGATGAGATTTTTTTTTCAGATACAGAATCTGTAACTTCTAATTTAATGTTTTATCAAACAGATATATTGTTGCAATTATATATATATATATATATATATATATATATAGATATATATCTTAAATTAGAACCATTATAAAGTATTTAGTGTATAAAGCCAAACTTCGGACATTGACTTTTCCAAGAGTGATAATTGCTATTCTTCACTGCGATTTATTTCTTCACAAATCTCCATAATATCCTACTTAAGATAAAATAGAATCTTATTGCCGCATATCTTTTTAGTTTCTTAATTGATTGTTATTTAAGATTTATTTTTTAATTAGAATATTATTAAGGCTAAAATTACGAAATATAATTTGGAGTAATTCTTAAATGAGTAAGAAATTAATAATGTGTTAAAATCAAAACTACTTCCTTTAATTTATCTAGTAAAATACTCATTGCACTATACTATAAATAACCTCACTTGTGGTTCAATTATTCCAATATTAACACGCAGATACCGTTTTTTGATATTATTTAATTTGTAAACTAATATCGCTGTATAGTTTCACAAGAACCGTTAGCGATTGGTAGAGGGTGACTCTCATCTCTATCTTATACTCTCTCATTTTCTTTCCCTCCTCACCCTTCCTTCTGAAACTTTGTTTCAATTAATGTGTAGCCTCCTCTGTAATTCCATAAGAAGGTTATTTGATTGAATCAGGTTCCGAATCTTCAGCTAACTGAAATTGCTAAGATTTAATGGTACGATACATAATATATATAATTATGTCTAGTTCATTATGCAAATTACTAACACTGTACAGTAAATTAATATATTGATAATTTTTTAATATCAATCTGATCAAAATTATTAATGTATTATTTCCTGATCTCTCTCCTGAATTTTAAAGTGAATTAAAATGTCAAGCAAACAGTATCTGAATGATGAGGTCAAAATATTATAAGATTCACAAGCTGAAACCACCTCTTCCACCTCTTCACATGCTGAAACATTAATTAAAAAGTATTCTGAATGTGGTTGGCCAGTTGCATCAATTTATATTGAGCTGTAGTCAAGATACAAAATTGTATGTATCATCTATTGTTTACAGTTGTAATGCAGATATACTTAGAATAGAGGTATGAGAAAAAAAATTGTTTTATAAGTAACAAACTTACTATCGAAATTTATAAATGATTAGTAACGTTTATGGTTCTGGTGTTTTGATTCAATGTGTTTATGTGGCTTAAGAAATTTTGAGAAAGCGCCAAATGCGAAGAATACTTTCAAAAACCTGAAGTGATTAAGCCATTGACTGATTGTTGGTCTGTTAACTTAGCACTTAAGAGCAACGCGAGGGCTATTGGAGATGGTTCTTGTAATTTAGAACTTTGATCAAGTGCCAAAGACGGCATATGAGTTAGCACCTCAGAACTTCCCCATCAGGCCACGGGAGGATTCGGAGCCTCAACAGATTTAATGAGCATCTGCCCTGCTACATGGTGGGTCTTATGTGGTAACAGGACTCGAACTCAAAACTGGACAAAACAATGCCGACAGCGAGATCACGACCACTACTACAATCAAGTGAAGATAATGTTAGAAGCTTTTCTAACCACAGAGGAAAAATTCATTTTGAGTTAGCTCCTGGAAGTCAATTAATGAATAGAATGTTTTGCAGAGATGTAGTGGAGTGATTGTTGAAACTCATCACTCATGTGCATCCAGATTTGAAAGCAAACACAAATTTGCTCTTGAGGCTCAACAACGCGCAATCCCAAAATGCAGCTTTTATTAATAAGTTTTTAACGCACAAAAAATACTTCATTGTGCTACACCATACCGTACTCTCCGAACTTGATACCCTTGGATAACATTTTTTTTTCAACCCTCTTACTCACCAGGACCTCATACGAGGCTCCTGCAATAATTCAAAGAAAAAGTGATTTAAAATCATTTTTTTTTCTCATTTTTTTTCACTTGAATGACACCTTTCACCCATTTAAGCCTCAAATGGGGCCTCAAATTATTTTAGTATATTATAATTAAAGTTTTTGATTTTGTGTAAGAAGTGAATGCAGAAATAACATCAATTGTTTGATTCTGTAACATACTTGCAAATGAGGCAAGCAAAAATTTCCCTCTGCTATAAGAAATAAACGTGTCATATAATCCCATTAAAATTGTTTACTTCTAAAATAAATTAATATCTATTGGAAGCCATAGTTTCTCATATGAGTCTTAAAGTAACACGCGGTTGTAAAGGGCAACTTCACTAGGAAATAAAAATAAACAAGTTTTAATAAAATTCCTTAAAATTTGTTTTGTATTCTGATTTTTAAAATAAAATGAATAAATAATAAAAGATGCAAACAATATACCCCTATTTTTAAGAAATCAGAAACCCCACGTATATGGAAATATGCCTATTGATTATTTCTCTAAATTGCTGCCAGATGCTACTTTAGAAGAAATTGTACATTGTACATGAATCAAACATGTATGCCACTTTAAAAGGGAAAGAAAACATTTCCCTTACTCTTCATTAACTGAAGGTACTTTCAGGAACAAATTGTGTTAAGACATACCTTCAGTATTCCAAATTAAAACTTTACTGGGCACCCAAATATAGCACAAGACTAAGCATAATTATGTGACGTAAAATCGCTTCTTTGAAATAAGGAAATACCTTGATTTTGTTCCTAGTTATGCATCTCACGACAGTAAATATAAGTTGTATAAAATCAGACAAATATTAGACCAATTTTCCAGTGTTTGCAGACAGAGGCGACTTGGAAGAGGATTTGTCAGTAGATGAAATGATGATTCCGTTCAAAGGAAGGTCAAACATCAAAAATACATAACAGGTCAACTCATCCATGGGGAATAAAATTCTGGGTGTTAGCTAGAATTTCTGGTTATGTTTATGCCTTTGAAATTTATCAAGGTGCAAATGCTGAATTCCAGTAATTTTGAAAGAATTTGGAGCAGTTGGAGTTGTTGTATTGAGACTTTGTGAACTTATAATACATAAAAATCACAAAGTATTTTTAGAAAATTTATTCACATAAATTCCTTTTTTGATGAAACTTGTTGAATGGAAATATTTTTCAATAGGAACAATAAGTATAAATAGATTACAAAAAGCTACAAATAAATTTAAATCTATCAATGAAATGAAACTTGATCCAAAAGGCACATTTTTCAAAACCACAATTAAGAAAAACATAACAATAACTAGATAGTTCGACAATCCTCTGTTCATGTAGCCTCAAAGTTTCTTGGAGAAAGTTCTATAGGATTGGTGAAATGTCGGAGCTGGAAAAAAGAACGTGTTAACGAAGTTCCAATACCTGCTTCCATCGAAATGTATAATAAAAATATGGATGGAGTAGACCTCATGGAAACATTATTATGTTTGTATAGACATAAGCTACGACATAAACTTTGGTACTTCCAAATTTTTCACGATATGCTAAATGTTTGTATTGTAAATTGTTGGATCTCTTAGAAATTAGATCCTAAAAAACCCATGGGTTCATTAGAATTTAAATCATCCATTGCGAGTTCCCTTATTTATAAAGCTAGTTAGGCTTAGAGCAAAAAGGAAGGAAGGCCAAGTACATTGCAGGATCCCCCAATAAAGAAAAGCTTAAAATAGCAAGCTTCTGCTGAATTGAGAAGTGATGGTGGTGATCATTATTCGGCTGAAATTGAGAGTAAATGTTCTGCCAAATGCCACGTATACGGATGTCCCATAAAACTAAATACATATGTGCTCGATGCAAGGAAGCACTATGTCCTGAGTGCTTTCAAGCTTTTCACTCAAGATAATTTTTCTATTACATCTTTAATTGCTTTGTATTAAGTAATAATTGCTAAAATACCCTTTAGAACATTAAAATAATTATAAAAATTAGCTTAAATTTGTTACCAGTTTGTTTCCTTTCATTTTTCTGAATAGGCATGTTTGCAATATTTTAAATTTACAAGCCTCATGAAGCTCCTCAAATTTTCCTTAATGGGTTCAAGTTGAACAAGTAATTTTTTTTCTACCGAATTTAAAACAAGAATTTAAGTATATTAATTCATAGAATGATTATTTTCTTTATTTTTTCATAATTCAGGAGTGAGAGGGTTAAAATTGAAATTGAAGCTTAACTGAACATGATTTGATAATATTAAGATGAATAAAGATAACGTTACCAGGAAGCTAGGAAGAATTCCACAAGAAGCTTTCCAGGAGGGGCTGGAGGGGTTGGAGAATCACGTCAACGAATAAATTGTTTTACAAGTATCATATGCAGAATAATTTATTGTACAAATTTATTTATGCAGTATTCTATTTTATTTATGAGTTCAGTCCTTTATTTTTAAGCAGGTTTAGTGTAAATAATGTAAGTTTAGAACTGGAATTATTCACTGGAAAAGGAAATATAATTATCAAAACCAACAACTTATTTTCATTTCTAATGAAATCATGTGTATTGATTAATATCTTAATAATAATTCATGAATAGACATCATTCAATAAATTAGAAAATAATGCATGAATAGACAACTAATGAACTAAGCTTCAGAACCAATCATAAAAATAAGAAATTCGAGTATGTATTTAAAAAAAGATTAGTTAAATCCTTTTTAATACATTTTAATTTCTTATCTTAGCAGGCCAAGTTAGCTTGCCAAGATAAAAAATTTCACCTTATATGAAATATAATTCCCCATGTAATTTAAGAGTCGTCATGTCTTACTTTCTTAAAGCTTTTCCTCTAATTTCTGTAAATAACCTCTCATTTTAAGCACCTAAGAAAATTTGCTTTGAGACACATAAATCCTTTTTATCCACAGCTCCAGATCCAAATTAGAATTGAAACTGTCTATTTATTTGAATTGAGTGGATTTTCTGTGTACCTACAGAACTAAACAATCATAATTCATATGAAAAATTTCGTTTAATTCCAATGTCAAATTTATCTTTCGAGGTTTTGAATATTTATCAGTAATTTTAAATGTCTTTCTTTTCGAGCAAGGGCATATATGATTATATGAATTGTATATTCAACATATAAGTATATGTATGTATGTATAATAATAACTAATAGCAATAATATATGCTATATCTGCCTTATATAATTATGTATCATATATGTATATGTATATATGATTATGTATGTATATACATATAAATATGTAATAATAATATGATTATATTATATGTAATATACGTATATATAATATAAATTATGTAATAATATGTACCTATATGCATATACTTGTAATATATATGGTGTAGCATATATAATATAAATTATATGTTATATAATTGTATATATATTCTATATATATGTTGTATGTTATATAAATTGTAACCATATATAATTATATAGTTATATATTTATATAATTAACTTAATATATGTATAACCTGTAATAATATACTAGCATATATAATACGTATATCACATATATACATGTATATGCGTACATATATAACTTAACTTGCATGTATATAATAACCATACGTTCTATGATTATATGTATGTAATATATGTATATGTATATATCATATACTTATGATTGTAATAACATATATAATTATATGTATATGTATATGTAATGTATAATATGTATATAATTATATATATGTATATGTATAGCAACTAACAATAATATATTATAATTGACTTCATTTTTATTTACAGTCCTATTAGCAACAGAGACATTATGGGACTTAAAAGGATGGATGTTTGGATAAGGTTAGATGTCGTTCCAGAGATGTTTTAGTTTTCATTCTTTAGTCTTAGAAAATGAAATATACTTTCAGGACATAAATTTCATACTCTCAGGTTGTTGGCCATTTTCTTTTCGTTATTTATTCTTCATTAATATTAGAAGTATCAGTTACAATTTTATTTTAATACAGAAAAGTGAATTGATAACTTTGAAACTAAACCATTATATTTCTATATTTACTGTTATTCTATCAGTTGGATATTAATATTCCTATAAGGTACTGGTCTATTCTAAATCTCATTTTTGCTTCACTTTATCAACTTGAAATGGGTTTATAATATATTTAAAAGTAAATTCAGTATTCAAAGGATTATGTGGCAAATACAACTTACGTATGGAGTTGGAAAATTATATAAGGTTCAAATTACTCATAAAATGATACAAGTTACATAATTTAGTATCTTGTAGGGTTACTTGATTACATCTTACAGTACATAGAATGAAATTTGTAGAAAGTTTGATTATTGATTCCTAGTGTCTTGAAAATATTAAATGATTTCTATGTTGAAACTGATATCTATTAATAAATTTTCATTGAAACTAGTAACCAGAAACATGTGTCAGTTGTTCTTTATTTATCTATTATTATTTTTATTTATGGAAGTTATTCTTATTTAGTTTGTTTATATTTATTTATTTTGTATATTAGTAAGATTTTTATCCGATAAAATTTTATTAAGATATCCTTGTTAGTACAAGGTAAAAAGTGTAGAAACTTGTACATGAGTGAGAGAAGTCTCGGATATATTATATGAGGAAATTTTCTTGACCTAAAAGTCTCATAAGCCATCAAAACACAATATCTACTAGGTCTTTTGTATGCATTCAAACTTTGAATAGTTTTAGTGATCTCGTTGTGTTTTGATAATTTAAGTTAATGTTGATCTTGATTTTTGTTTACAAGATTAGTGTTTTGTATTTTGTATTAATAGTGTATTTTTATTTATATGTTCTGATAAGGTGTATTTTTATTTATAATATTTCTATTTTCCTTGAGATTAATTAATTCAGAATGACAATTAAAATAATGGAAACAACAAATTACTATTTAGCAGTTATAATGATGTTTAAATCAATTAACGTTTACAACTTTCTACTAAAATGAATATATTCAAACCAACTAGGTATTACTAATTAAAGTTATCTGATATCTCCAGTAAATAAACCTTAATCTGAGGAACTAAATAAGTGGCTATAGCAGTTACCTAAGGAAAAATTACTTTATGTTTCTTCTCTTTATTTCAAATTGTATATTTGAATATTCTTCTCCATAGATATAATTTTGCATACCATTTTATATAATGATTTTCGAACATTTTAGACACATTTATATTTTTCGTGTTTTAATTGTTAAAGAATATTAAAATTTACTTTACGAAAACAAACTTTTAGATTCCTATTTATTTATACATTAACTAATTATCATTCACGGCCTGTTAATTAATTACCACGCATTTGTAAAGTTGCAGACATTACGTCTT
>BMAW01003249.1:414222-453653 GCA_019974015.1 Nephila pilipes
ACCGACAATACTACTGACTACTGTCAGTAGTAAAGAAGTAGTATATGGTATAACCATATCCGCAGCCATGATTTTTAAGGTCAATAATATTAGAAATTAGTAACAATAAAGTTTACATCAATGTTTTCAATTAAAGAGTTAATTTTAATTTTTATGTTAATATGGTCTGGAATAACAATAGCCATGTTTCTACCTTTTCTATTTTTAGAAATATAATGTTTCATTAATACGTACATGATAAAAATTTGAAT
Organism: Nephila pilipes; assembly: GCA_019974015.1. Lineage (NCBI taxonomy): Eukaryota > Metazoa > Arthropoda > Arachnida > Araneae > Nephilidae > Nephila > Nephila pilipes. The sequence continues at coordinate 414,474 of BMAW01003249.1, forward strand.
TAAAAATTTATACATATCTAATTATGAAACAATTTGTAGCAATTATATTAAAGCTCATTACCCTATTGATTTTCAAAAACTGATTTAAAATGCAAAAACTAAAAAAGTTACAAATATTTTAAGAAACAGTTTAAAGCGTCATATTCTTAATTTGCAGTAGAGAGAGAATGAATAAATTTTGTGTTACATTAAAAAATTCTTTTAATTGTAATGATGAGTGAGAACGAGATGATAAGTGTATGCTGGTTTAAAAATTTATTTGAAATCAAATTGAAATATGAATTGTATGATATATATATATATGTGTGTGTGTGTGTGTGTGTGCATATATATATAGACACACACATATATATATATTTGCGTGTGTGCGTGCGTGTATGTGTGGGTAATGTGTTACAATTTCTGCAACTTTTGCTTCTAGAAGTACCGTAATAGAATTTTTCCCGGTTTTTTTTGTCAAAAAGGGAAGGATAAAGATTAACAATTAGACGTATTTGAGGATTCACTATTATGCATGGTCAGACAGTAAGTAATCGAGTACATTTGAAGTGCTATATACTTTTAATATCACCAAATGCTAATTAATATTGAATCAGGCCTAAATAACTAAGCAGTTGTATAATTCACTATTGATTAAAGCTAACTAATATTGATATTTTTGACAATTCGCGATCTTCCTATTGCGCTCACATCACTTTACTCACAATACCTTCATAACTAGTAAAATAAGTCATCTGTAGAGGAAAAGAACAGCTGTACTCTTGTTACTTTTTGGGGTCTTTTTTAATACATTTTTTGTAATCATCGTCTAAATGTCGGAAATTTATTGATAATTACAGAGAAGTTTGAAACGTATTATCAAAATATGTATTGAAGATACGTTGGATATTGTAAAGCCTATTGAAGACACAATTGAAAGTGCTACAAACAAATGGCAGAATGTGTACTTTCTATTCACTTGAGTACTCAAAACGCTGAAGTATGTATACATTTACTTCAAAAAGGCCACACATGGAAAACAATTTTTTTAACATACGTTAAGTTTTTGAGCGTTAATTTTTACCAATTTCCTATATTTTGATTACAATATTCTAATACTTATTTTAAATTATGCGAATTTTATTGAAACATATAAAGAAGAAATATAAAAAAATACTTCTTTTTAATTCGCAGTCTTTGAGTCGAATGGTCAGTTAGAAAGTAACATTGATTTAAGTGATTATGTGGAACTTTTTTGATTAAGTTTTTATTTAGAATTTCATATCATTACGATATTTTACTTTTATATTCTTTTCTTTATTTTTGTGTTAAAAAATTGTTAGGAATTTTTCGTTCTTGTTTATTAGATTGATGATTCTTACCACACATTGGGATATAAATTAATTTACTGAGTGTGATATTTTTTTGGATCCATAAAATATGTTAACGACCCATTTCAGTCCAAAACCTAATGAATCAGTTTAAATTATTTTATCCCCTTCTTCAAATTTTCATCTTTTTAACCAGAAATTTCAAAAACGATTTAATAACTTTATATTTGTTTATTCTTATGTATTTTAAGTTCACAATTAAGTTATAAATCTTAATACTTTAGCGTTTAATTAATAAGTTTTATGTATAAAATTTTTATTGCAATAAGTATGATACTTAATTTGAAATATTAAACTACAAACATATTACTTTAGAACTCACACATACATACACACACACACACACACACACACACACACACACATATATATATATATATATATATATATATATATATATATATACAGAGAGAGAGAGAGAGAGAGAATCGAATACAACGTACACAATAATTACAGTAAATTTTATCGAACATCAACAAAAGAATTAAAACGATTCTTATTACTTTTCGTATGAATTAATGATTTTGAGCAAGTTTTGTAACAGAATTAAGTTTTTATACTGAACTTTTCAAAGTACTTGTTATGATATTTAATAAGGCTTAAAACATTTCTAGCTGATTCTTGTTGCGTGTTTTGGTCCTCTATGTTTATAGTTTAGGGATAGCTTTGATTTCTTTCATCGTGAATTACGAGTACACGTGACTTTTCTAAACGGTTCAATTTCGATTGGTAATAATTTCAGAATATTTGAAACGTCTAATGACGGCCAATAATGCATAATATCTAAGCCAAGAACTGTATCAAATTCAGTTGTAAGTGGATTAAAATACGATTAACAAAAAATTATAATAAAAAGAAATAATAATGTTAGCACAACGAGTATTTGTATATATGACATCGAGTAATTGATATAAAAAAGTAAACGTAAATAAGGTTGTCATTTTTCATTTTCAGGGGCTGGAACTGTGATCAGAAATTGTAGAGTTTATACCAAATCGTTCACTGTAGTTATTATATACGATATTCAAATAGATTTTGTATTAAATATTTAATGTGGTAAAAATGTCTAATATTTTTTTAATTCAGTTGTATGATTTCAGATGGCTAGCGTATTCAAACCTATCTTCAAACACGCTTCTTATAATGTGGATAAAATAACTTTTTTAAATATATCTTTCATACGGATAAAATAACCAAACATCATTGCAGTATTTAAATAATATGGAAATGAATGGTTTACTTAAAATATGTAATGCATAAAAAATATATATTTGTGTCTATATATATGCACACACACACACACATATATATATAATTATATATATATATATATATATATATATATATATATATACAGTGATCTTCTTTTTACTTACAGTTAGTAAATTCACGTGATCTTTACTATATAGATTTCTATTAAAAACCTCTGTCTTCAATAAAACACATTTGAATAGATCCTTGTGAACGACCTCTCTATGAAGTATTGAAAAGACTCCATGTGAAAATAGAGGGTGTAATATATTTTGTTTGTGTGTCCATTGGGAGAACCAGCACATTCTTCTTTTCTACATAATTCAGATTTTCTCATAACTTAAACAGAAAAAGGACAAAATCTGTATGAGAAGGAGAGAAATATAGCATATCCTTTATCAATAACTGCGGACCGAACTTTTTCCCACCATTTGTACAATTTATCTTTATATTTCCTAAACAGCAGCATCTCCTATCCGGTGTGTGCCGACTTGAGTGTCTATCGTTTATCTCGCTTCTTTTCAACGACGACTGTGTTCTTCTCTTCTTTCCCATCAGTCCGTATCTAATCCCTTGTCAGTAGAGTGAAGAATTTATTTTGATTTTCAAGATAGCTGCCTCTGCGGTTAGATGCCAAGTACTTTTTCTTTTCGATTCTTTCCCACGTATCTTTTTGATCCTGACTCAGCCGAAATTGAAAGGGTGGATAAATAGGAAGCCCTCCTTTTTTCCTCTTCTTTTCATCTCTGGAAAGGTAATTCTCATCTATTCCAAGATTTATGCCGAAGTTATATTCATAAAATATTTGGTAAATTCAAACTTCTGGAATGGAATAGAATAGAAATCTAAGGAAACCAGACTGATCCTGTTTTTATACCGGTTTAAATAGATGAATTGTGAGGTTTATGAGCATAAGCAATATTTTTTAAGAAGATTTTCAGTTAATAATTGGCTATATCTCGCAATGAAAAATTATTTTCTACATTAAGACCAAAATTATTTTTCAATAGAAAATAAAAGGTATGCGATTAAAGAGATTTTTTTATTATAACCAGGTAAATTACAATGCATATTTTGAAATTGCTGTATATTTTTATCTAATGAGATCACTTATTTAAGTGTAATTAATATTTGCCCTGACTAAAAGAAATTATCAAAAACTACTTATAATATAGGATTATTATATATATTTTAGGGATCATATGACCCTTAAAACTTAAAAATATCGTTTTTCTCATGATATATCATAATCATACATATCATGAGGTATGATTATATGATTATGATATAAATTCTGGAGTTTTTTTTTAGGATTGTGGGCGCAAATCAATATACAATTAAATAATGTGAAAGAAAAGCGTTATATTTAATCACTATCTGATAAATTAGTTGCATTTATTATGAATATTAACAACTCGCTTAATAGAATCCAAATTATAAGCTTTCACATGCAAAAAAAAATTGTATCAATTCATAGAAATTTTAAAAAGATGAAGACTCCAAAAAGAGTGAAACGCGTTCTATTTTGTACGTTCTGCAGTTGTGTGATATCTTAAACATTCTAAATGATAGTAGATACATTACTTTTGATAAGATATACTACAATACAATACGATATATTATTTTGTCTGCAAAAAATTTATAACCTAATTATTACTGTTTCTTCTATTTACTGATTAAATTATGCAAAGTATTTAATAATGAGCAGCACTTAATGTATTATGTATGTAGAAGTCATTTAGCGGAAAATATATTATTAGATGTTTATTTTACATAACACAGTTTCACAAAAAAATAAAATAACAGTTGTTCTATTTATTTAATTAATGTTATATTATCATTCACAAAATAGTAAACTTCATTATAAATATTTAAAACAGTATGTTTATGTTTCTTACGAAAATTTACCTTTACAATGTTGGATATGAGCCTTAGGATTTTCTTTAATCTTTATTGTATTATCCAACGATATTATGTTTTGAGTTTCGATGCTGAAAATATTTGAAGAGTTTGATACTGGATAAATGTTTATATATACACTGATGGCCACACAAAATGCAACACCCAAAAGGACCAGAGATATCCCAGCGAAGTTTATTTGGCAGATAACGTGTTGCACACAGATCAAACGATGAAAATTACAGCCTCTTGTGAAATGTGGATGATGACAAAATCAGTAGTTAGTGTAGCCTCCATTGTTGGCTATAACCGCTGCCACTCACCTCTGCATGGAAACAAAGAAGCTTTGGATGCATTCTTGGGGTACTCCAACACCTCAGAGACGTAGCTCTGGCTGTTCAGTGTACCGGTAATGCGTACCAGAGGGGTGCAGGAGTGAAATTCGATACCACCGCAAACTATGATACCGGGTGCAGGAGTAGTGAGGCGATGCATAACGCAACAATTTAGCAGCCTCTCACCACGATGTTTCCAAATTCGAATCTGACCATCGTGATGTACAGACAAAAGCGGGATTCGTCAGTAAATACAATGTCGTTCCATTCCGTTGTTCATGTCCGCCGTTCATCGCACCATTGGTGGAGCAAACGCCTGTGGTTTCGAGTCAAGGGTAAATGAAGAAATGGACGCTTTGAGGACATTCCACTCTGCTACAAACGGCGTCGAATGATACGAGTGGACACCGAATGATGTGTAGCAAACTGAATCTGTTGTGCTATGGTTCGTGGTGTGGCTGCGCGATCCATCACTGCCCTGCGCACAATCCTCCTGTCATCAAAGGCAGTGGTGCAACGAAGTGGGTGTGATCGGCCCCGTCGGTCCGTCGGTCCCTCCTGCATCCAGCGATCACTGATCCGCATCACAGTTGCTTGGTTTCATCCAACACTGATTTCTCTGAAGGATAATCCGCAATCCCTATAGGCTAATATTCTTCCTAGCTCGAATTCAGAAACTTGGTCAAAAGACGCTCGATGTCTTCCGCGAGGCATAGGTAAACAGCTTACGTAAAAAACCGCACGAAAAAACAATTGCCGTACTTCAAATTGCCAATCTATTCTCCCCTTATATAGCGCTTGCGAGTGGCGCTACGGTCGCCCATGATGTGCGTCTGCGCTGCAATGCTAATGATTTGCATAGTTCATCGTTGCAAAGGCATGATGTAAATTTTACATGGTTTGCATGCTTCCTTCAGGGTGTTGCCTTTTGTGTGGCCAGCAGTGTATATATCAAAAAAGTTGAAAATAAGCTAAATATTAAGAAATTTAAAAAATTTAAAAATCCTTAAAATGTTTTCAAAATAACAAATTGGAGAAATTTAATAAATGATGTAACACACGTTAGAGTATTGAGCTGTGGTATTCTTGAACAATAAGCCTAACTTTCCCCATCAACAAAATGTATTATTAAAAACTGGTCATAACACCAAAATTATAAATTCTGAAAATTTAAATATATATATATATATAATAAATTAAATTCCAGATCTTATGGAATGCCCTTTTAAAGTTCATAAGCTTAACAAGCTATTTTCAGCAAAAATAATTAAATTTAAATTCTTACTTTCATGTTCCTTAGAAAGAAGGCATAAACTGAGCAGAGTGAAAAATTTCCAAAATAATTATGAGATGTTAAGATGGTTAAAAGTAGAAATGCTCATGTGTATACAAAAGAATTATATTCAGTTGTTTGCATACATTCTGAATGCTCAGCATTATGATTAAAATGTGGAATTCTTGTTTTTATAGTAAAAGTCTTCCTCTCTCTCCAGAAATTCATAAAATTCAGTATCCTTCAAAATACTTCAAATCCTCGTTGCTTTCCTAAGAGTTTAATTAAAAGTGGATGCATCGTTGGAATCATTTATCACTCATTAATATAGAATTTATCAATTTATTTTTTAAAAATCTTGAACTGTAATACATGAATGTAAGAAGACTTTTTCTTTTCAAAATGTTTCTTGTGTCTACAATTCTGTCGTGAAATATTGTTTTCATTTCAAATTTAGTTGGAAAGTACTTACTTTTTTAACATAACTTTTTTTATAAATGGAGAAAAGTCTTTTGTTTAGTTTGATATTAAAAACAAAGATATAAAATGTAAATGATATAAATAAAAGATATAAATACAACTTTACTTTCAGATTAGAGTTAAATTCAATTTCCTTTATTAATTTAAGAAGCATATTTGAATTCTTAAATTATACTTGATATAAAAGGATTGTTATTTTCATTCACATTTCAAATAATCCGATAATTTTAATTAAAATTATATCTTGAATAATTTATGCATGAATAAGAATAAATAACTTTTTCACTGCCATTTAATGAAGAATTTCTATTTTTAATCGGAATAAAAAAAAACGTTTCTTATGAGGTAAGAAGATTTTTTTTATGTATCTGTTCATGGAAATAGGGATCAGTAGTGAGATTAGTTTAGAATCTAATTTTAGAAAAGGTAATTGAGAAAAAGGAATTTTTTTTTCAATCGAAGAACAAAGTTTTTGTTTTCAATCAACTCTAATTAAGTGTAATTAATTCATTTTTTAAAGTCTTTTTTTCCCATATACTTCTATTTTTGTAATTGCGTCCATAACATTAAATTGAAATATAGCTCCAATAATAACTTGTATTTATGCTGATGATAAGAACATTTTTTGTATATTTACTATTTTGGTCAGATATTAAATTTTTGAATATTTAAGTTCTTTTTCAAAAGACATTTAACGAATAACTACATTTTTCAAGTTTTATAAAATTAAGAAATAAAAAATGTAACACTTATGGTGTAATGTATCTCTCTTATTTGCAATTTTCTTAAAATTTATTTATGTTTATCATAATGTATATATGTTTAGCTCAATGCCTTTTTATTACATTCTTTTTGCACTTACATTTCATTACATTTTTTTGAGACATATCTTTTGGTATATTCATTTCAAATATTTTTTTATGATAAAAATCATTTTTTACATACATTTAAGATACATACAATTTTACCATTATTTTATACATACGTTTGGTATGCTTTCATTCAAACTATATGACCTCATTTCAAAACAATTTTCCATTCATTTCCAAACACCAGAAACTAACATATTCGAAAATATTGTGTCTATATCTTTTAAATATGTAAGTATATAAACATAAGAAAGTTTTAAGAATAATTTATATCAAAGTTTTATTTGAAGTTTTATAACAAGACACATAGGAGCAACAGATGTTGTTTGTTCATTAAAAACCCAGCGTATGAAATAAAATTTCAATACCCTGGACAGCTTACAAGTAAGAGTTTTCATAGTTTCAATTCACATTTAATTCTTTGTGCTGTTGCCTTCAATTAATATAAAATGTTTTTACAAATAAAATTAGAAAAACTTATTTAATCCTTTTTATTCATAGCATAAGTGTTGATAGTATATTCGCCACCTATAGAATAAATAGATTTCAATAACAGCATTACAGAAATCGCTTTGATCCTAAGAGATTGAAATATTTGCATTTTATACATTTTTTTTCGTTTTCAGTTATTTTAATTTAAAGGGCCCATAAGTATCATATTACAAATGAAGTAATTATTATTTTTTTTCTTTTTTGTTCTCCTTTACAAAGGATAAATGCATTAATAATCACATTTTACCGAACAATGAAAATTAAAATCCCTTTTTTTCATTTGACAACGCTTAATGTGTACTAAGACGCTTAACGCAAACCATGCATACTTCTTATATCTGTTCCTATAAATAATTATTATTATGGATATATTACAATGCTTTGTGTGAGCGTCTACATTTCACGTAACATTAAATATATGAAAACAAAGGAAAGAACTAATCAAAATTCATCTCCATTTAAAGTGTTTTATTTATCTAATTTACTAATAAGTCATTAAATAAGGATAATTTGAAAGTGACTAATTTTGTTTAATTTTTTGTTATTCTCAGTTAGGATCTGTTTGAAATAAAATTGTACAGAATAGTTATTTAACAAATGTATTTTTAAGATCAGAAATGCATATTTAAAATTAGCTTAAGAAGCGGATGATTTGTGACTGAAAAACATTTCGAATATTTAGTAGCTATTTGTAATTTTGTTTTCAAAATTAATGTATAGCTTTTTGTTAAAACGTTACTAGCTATAAGTAAATCTTAGTTTATTTCTGCTATGGAGAATACTATATCTGGGCGTGATAGGGTGATATCAATATCATACTATTTTTTAACTTGAGAAATAATGGCTGAAACCAAAATTGTAGACATTGATCAATTATGCTGAACTGTACAAAAATATATTAAATTTTTGAATAATAATTATATCAAATTTGTAATTTTTAATATACTTAACTTTCGACTAGATATGAATTTTGCATTTATGTAACAGTAAGAAATTCAATTTTACGAGAATACATTGAAATAGTCCCATGCCTCATATTTATTTTAATACAGATTTCAAGATATTTCTTAGAAACATGTTGGAACTCAACAACTATTGCCTAAGGGGTTATCAAAATAGTATCGTAAAGATATTAAATAACAGTGTTCATCCTCGAAGTATTTACTCGCCTAGACAATCAAAGTGTCATTTTCCATCAAGAAAGCTATCATTTCGGGAGGAAAATACAGTCATTGCCTTTTCATCATTCAAAAGTATTTTGGACATGTTAGCGTGACAAAATCTGCTTCTTTTGAATTTATATAAGTTTCATGACATTGGATTAATTTATATCTGGTCCCATCCTGAACTTTAAACTTACAAGTTTCAGATAATTGGCGAAAGAGTAAAATAATGTAATTGATGTATTTGAAAACAGCATTATGTTTAGTGCCGAGAAACGCATACCTATATTACTTCCACTGTGAAAAATCTACGAGAAAAATAATTTTCTAATTTTAATAATAAAAAAATAGGCTATTGTAGGCAATGATGTTTAAGTAATATTATTATACGATACTTTATTTTCTCATCTGATTGTAATTTTATAAATGGAGCAAAGGGAGTCTAGTGGTGGAGTGATTTTCGTGATCAGAGCAATGTTCAAGTCAATTCCTGAATTGATTCCTGATTCCTCTAAATTCTAATCATGTGGAATAATGGAATATGTTTCATCTCAAACTCAGCCATTAAATTCTTACGAGTCGTAAAGTCAATAGAATGAGGTGCCAATTCATGAAAGGCCTATTCACTTGTTCATGATTCAGATCTATGAGATATGTCTTATGTAATCCTCTTATTGGTTTTAGTGTGATGTAAATTCAAACCCAACCGAACGATGAATAAGTCTACATAACTTTAAAATTTCTGAAATTTAGTAGATCTACGTTATTAAAGTTAAATCATTTTAAAATTATTTATTCTGTTCAAAAAAGAAATTCTTCACTATTCATTGTATTTAATTAGTATGCGCCTAGAATTATATGAGTGCTATTGGCAAAGGTCCCTAGAAATTATGAACCATGATGAAATATCATGACCAACAACTGAGTTTTAGCTACTTTATGATATTAGACGCCAATCCATGTAAGAATTTTCAGAGCCAGTTAAATCTAATGTGAATAAGAGCTCATTACTATATTTAATAAAAACCTTACAAGAGCTAGATAGTTACCTTAACAATTATTCTGAAATCATTATAAGATATTATTTAATTATTATATGCAGCCTATTTAAGATTGAATATTGTATTTAGTTATACAAATTGCCTTACATTCTTAATGAAGTCTGACATCTACTTCTTTCAAATAAAGATTCAAAGGAGAACTTCAGATTTGAATAAAAATTTGAAGAAATTACTGTAAATTCATAGAAGTATGTTCTTGTTTCAAAACGTTATTAATAATTTTCATAATATATTGTGGGCAGTTAATTCATTTCATCAACTCATATTTGTAGAACACATATATTGGCATTAATAACATTATATAAAAAGTATTCTTTTCCCTTACATTAATCGAACACGAAAGTGATGTATAATGCTCAGTTAAAGTTTTTCAACAAAATCATCGATTTTGGTATGGATTTATCAGGTGTACAAGCTGCATAAGTATAAACATAATATACAAAAAAATTTAAAAAATTTAAAAAAATTCATTTAAAAAATTTAAACCGCAGGTATCTAAAAATTTTTGCCGACAATGAATATAATACTGAAATTTCGTAATCTCTTTTTATTCTTCACACAATTAATATTAAAACTTATTTACTACAGTTTGTAGTGAAAACAGTCATTAAATAATAACTTATTCTAAATAGAAAAAAGTTTTATGATTCGATGAGAAAAGTCAAAAGTTCGTCTCTTTTCTTCTTCAAGCTCTATCTTTCACAAAAATCCATCATACTTTGAACGATTCACCACAAAAAAGAAGAAAAAAAACCAGGTCGTACATCCCAAACCTCTTGAGATGCAGGAAGAAATACGTTCCAAAATGAACATCACCAAAATCAACTCCATTTAAAAAAAAAGGACATAATTTCCCCTGAGACCAGTATTTCCTACTTTTAAGGCCTTGATCTATGACGAACTGCAATCTTTCCCAATGAAATAAGTATTAAGAGACATCGTGTTTTATTTTTCGTGCTATATTGCTTTTCTGTTCGAAGTTGAGAAACTAATTTTTCTGTATCGCATACGATTTTACGGATTATATAACAAAATCGCGTTAAGTCAAGGGAATGCTATCATTCAGAAATATATCCCTGTTTCGTTTCTTATCCCATAAAATGTTCTTTTGTTTGTTAACAATGCGAATTAAGCGGAAACTAAGAGTGATAGCATTTTCAGGAAACAATGTACCATAATATTAGAATCGAGTCACTATAGCGAAAGAAATTATTTAAGAAGTAAAAATTATATGTATGTTTATAAATGACAATCACGTCTATTTATTATTTGTCCTTGTAATTTGATAAATGAGTTATGATCATATCTGCGTGCTGCTTTCTTTAACAACTAATGACCAAACATTTTCATTTAGCAAATTATATGCTATATTTTACAGCAGAGTCAGGAAGCACTAAAAGAAGTTTTATTACAGACCAAATAGCGCGGATTATGTTACTAGTTTTGTAGATTATCATTCGTTATATTGAAGGAAATTATCGTCATAGCTGATATATAAAGCATGAAAGATTGAAGAGAAGAAAATATTTACGATTGCACAAAAACGAGCATTTCTTGAGCATAACAAATTAATGAAAATAATAATAAATAATATTGTGTTAAGGCTTCTAGAAATTAAATATTAGGGTAGCAAAGGCAGTTAATAACTATACTCACAAATTCAATAAAATAATGATTGTATGGAAGAAAAGGGGAAATTCAATATACAATAATTACAAATATTTGTTTAACTATTACTTGCAAGAATGGGCATCTTTACTTCGTATAGAATTTGTTACAGCAGCTCTGGTATTTAGTAATTAATTAACTTATTGAATACCATTTTACCAGTTATTTTATATTATGTACATTTTACGTGAACCTATAAAACTATTTTCAATCGTATAGACTTGAATCAAATATCATATAAAAGGAAAACTAAAATCACTTATTCAACAGTAACATAATTTTTTTTTACCCAGAATATATATTGAACGCATGTTTTGTAATACTTATTAATTTGAAATAGGATTAATTTACTCATTTAAGGATCTTATGATAAATATATTCAACTGTTGTTAGAAATACTGAGACAACACATTTGCTTCTATATCAATTGTTTGAAAACTGCATAACTTCCATCCTATATACACATTATTCAGTAACCATTAGAACAGTAAGAAATAAAAATAAGAATTACAACATGTAAGTTTTCTACAAAATTTTATAATTAATCTAATTATTGAGAATCATGCATAAGTTTGCCATTAATTGTAGAAATAAATAGAAAATAAATATATTTTCAAAGTTTATGTTCATAACTTTCTTAAGATTACAAAATCTGTTTTGTAGAATAAACACACACACACACACATATATATATATATGTATGTGTGTGTGTGTGTGTGTGTGTGTGTTATATTCGTTTTGTATTTTAACTTACGTAATTTTGTTTAAATAGAAATATATTCAAATAATTAAGCACTTATCCCTTAATTTTACCTTTGACGAGTCTATATTATATTTCTTTAAAACTAAAATAACACTAAAATTATACAGATAAGACTATTGAAGCCATTTAAAAAATTCATCAAATTGTATTCATTATTAGAACAAAAAATCAATTTCATTTCATAGTTTGTGTTAGATTTGACTTAGTGCCTCATTCATTACATTAATTATATTTTCAGCTCGATCTATATTAATGAAGGTCATAGGCATTTTATCATAGCAATCATAGGAATGAAGGTCATGTTACAATTTGTAAATTTACTGCAAGTTAGTATGTAATCATGAATAATAATCGCAAATTATAAATAAGAAAATTTAGATCAAAGCTTATAGTAGCGTAATGTAACAAAATTAAAAACTTGTCAATATGTATATAAACTCAGTTTGAAACAATCATTTTTACACTTTTTTCTACTTAATACTTATAATATAGATAAGTATTAATAATGAGATTTTATCACTTTTATAGTCATTCCCTCTGGCAGAAATAGTGTGTGTTAAAACTTTTCCTGATTTTATAATTCTTTAAATTTGGTTTTTAAATATTTAATACAGCTTTCATTTACATAAAGATTATACGAAATATGTGTTTTACATCATACAAAACTTCTGCTTTCTTTTTTATTAGAATTTACTGAAGCGTGTGTGATATCAAGAAAAACTTTGAACTCCGAAATATAACTTTCCATAGAAAGGCTACTAGTGAAATCGAAAAGCATTTTAACTCTCATGCAGATAACGCAGCATAACATGCAGCATAAATCGATGCAGATTTAAGATTTACGAACTTTTTGAAATATTTGGGAAACATTTTATATTTCCGAAAAATACAACTCTAGAGATATCCCTTACTTCAACGGTTTTGTCAGCAGAGAAATCGGGTAAATAAAGATTTTTTTTCAGCCATAACGTGTTCAAAGATATTTATGTCAAGAGACACATTTTCCTGCAGAGACACAACAAACTGACATGTTTTCTATTCACAACATTATACATTTTGAGCTTTAATATGAAGTTTCTAAAGCTTTTTCTAGGCTGCGGTGATATTTTATTTAGTGCATTTCTCATGCAGTATGTTTATAAATCTGTGAATACTGATGCATATCTGTGCTTAAGTACAGATCCAGCTTTTGGAAACATTTTTTTTATCTTTTCTGAAATAGAATAAGAATGAAATTTGGGAGTTACAGAAACAGTTCGAAGCAGTTTAGTTTTTAAAGAATCTTTAATTCCAAGACCTGGATTTATTGTTTTCTTTTTCCTTTTAAGATTTATTTTTTTGGTTTTGTTCCATTTAAATGCAACTAAAAGTAAAATTTTAGTATTTAAAAATCCAAAAATTTTAGTATTTAAAAATCATAAATTTTTTATACCATTAAAAAGTTAAATAAATTTAAGTAAAGTAATTATTTTCCATATATGCATTTTTTCTTAAGAGCACTTATATTAAGTTTACTATAGTGTTAAGTCTATTTTTATTCATTCAATCAGAATCAAATAAAATATGTGAAAGCACTTAAAATGCATTTATTTCAAGCAGCATATCTTGTTTTGAATTTGTAAGCGATGATAACATTTGTGAATATAAAAATTGTTACAAATGTATAAAAAGTACAAATATTTCGTACTTAAAAGATTCAGAATTATAGTAGCAGTGAGAAAACATCAAAATAATGCAATCAACTCTTAAATTTTAAAAAAAAAATGTAGTTCACTTTCTAAAAAATATTGTGATTTCCTAATACTTTTTTAATCAAAAGGAATGTATATGTACTTTGCACCATTCAAAAGATGTATTTGCTATGTAGAAGGTAAAAGCAATTCCTGTTATATTATATATCATTAAAATATTGTCATATGATTTGTTATCTTGTGTAGGCTAACTAGATCTTGAATTTTATCACTACCATAATACTCTAATATAAAGAAATATTTAAGCATTATTTCTTTGAGATTTGCTGCGTTATATTTGTTAAAGAGAATTAAATGCCACCTGATTATTAATATACTCTTAACATATAAGGATTCTACATATATTAGAAACCGTTAGAGAAGTCTCTTCTAAAAGCCACCTTAGATTCGCATTGTTCCTGAACATATTTGAATGAAATAATGAAGTCATTTAAGAAACATTCGAAAAGGAAAAATGAATTTATTTCATACGAAGTTAAAATAATCCTCATTTTTTTTTAATTAAAAGCAATGAAATCCATATATTAACATTGAGATATCCTGTATATTTGTTTACCTGTTCATGTAAATAAAAGCACAATTATCACATTAAAAATAATGTATCAGTACTTAATAATAAATAGCTCTATTTATATTTGTAAGCCATATACTTAGATCTAGCATAAAATTTACTGCATTTATAACTAAACAATTTTAAATTACTTACTAACCTAATATTCTATACCCTAAAGATAATTATAATTTCAAAATTAATATTTAATAAAATTTCAGAATTTTAAATTTCAAGATCCAAATTTTTCATAATTGTTATACAGAAATTGTACAATACTTAAAGTACTTAAAATGTATTAGTGTTTATTAGGAAAAAAAATATCTTCCCTGTATAAGGAAAACCCTTTCATAAGGTAGAAAATATCAAGAGTATGGATAAATTAGTTTTGAGGATAGTGTACCAGGATCATGAAAGCTACATTTTGCGAAAACTGCAAATGAAGACATTTTTCTTTATGAGTACCCCGTATATTTACATTTTTGGGGATATGCAAAATTCGAATATTCTATTTATCAAACTATCATAAATAATACATGACAGAATCGTCAAAACACTATCTATTTTTAATAGCAAAATCAAAAAAATATTCAAATTTGAAACTATTCAGTTTCTCAGTTAACTTAACAATTGTAATTAATTGTTCTAAATATAACGAAGATTTTTTTTAAATCTTCTGAAAATAAGAAGTAAATATTCTATTAAACTGATTATAAGAATAGTTGAGAGAGAATACACACATTTTATTATATATCACTTATAATATACAATTACGATAAGTCATCTAGTCAACGTTAATTTAAATAAAATTACTAATATGCATCATTAATTCAGTTGATGTAAATTGTGCTACCTATTGATGAAAAAATAGATTTAAATAATTCAAAACTCTTTTATCGTATTAAGAAATAAAATAAACGTACATTTCAATATGTTTTTTTTTCCTAAAATAACAATTAAACAAATGATTCAGATACGCTGATGAAAAAGTAAAACTACTCTACAGTGTCATATGCAAATGAATGGGACTAAAATCGATTTATGCAAATGAGTAGAAACACAAAAACTTCTCTGAAAATATTTGTCAATTGTTTTTTGGGTTAGTAAAAATAAATTTTTAAATTGTAGTTTCATCTTTTATTCCCAATCGAGTAAAATAACTTCTATAAGTTTGTTTCGATTTCTAACTCAGTTTTCCATTAATGCCAATTATCAATGTACGTTTAGATTAATATTTTTTTAGTTCTCTTTTTATTGAAATAGTTATTTTATACAAGAATTTATTGCTTTATGCTGCAAATAAATTCAGTTTCTAAAACTTTACTTTTACTTAGAAAAAACATTATTAGATCATTAAAAAATATACTTTCTCACGAAAATTAAAGAAAAATTACCTGAAATATGTTTTGTTAATTCACATATATGTCTTTTGAGTTTGATTGTATGCAAATTCAAGTAGACTTTCTATCTGAAATGAACAGCACTTTTCCTGGAATAATCATGAATCACCTCAAAAATAAGGCTTCGTATTGTCCTGTAGAATTAAAAGAAAAAGCATGCTTATAATATCGAAGATTACAGATATTTTTGCACTTCCATAAATATTTAAGAGATTCAAAAAACCTGTTTTTTTTTTTTTACTAATTTTTGGCAGTTGTGTTGTCAGAATAAATTATATATTATACATAGTTTTTCCAATATAAAAGTAATTTTAAAGTATCATAAGAAAAACATCTACAAGTTATAATGCGATTTTAATGTTGAAAAAGTACTTTATAAAACCAATAATTCTCTATTTCTCTCTTTTTCTGAGATTATCACATTGTTTGCGAATCATGTAAAATTACATTTTTTACCACCTATTAATAGAGCACGTATGACGTAAAGTAACATTTTAAGGACTGAGTAATGAATCTAACGTACTAATGGACAAGAGAAAGTTACAATGTATCTTGTAAATTCTGTTCTGTAAATTCTATTTTGTTGCATATTCAACAAAGAATAGGAAGTATAAAACATTTTTACATAAAGCAGCCTTGCACTAGATCACAAATCAAATACTTGGCAACGCTGAAAACATTCAAGATCTTGGATCATCCACGTAGAAAGCTACGAAACGGGTCCAAAGATATGGTCCTTGAAGACGATTTTCTATGTGTATGAGGAAGCATGTGTAGCAGAAAATCGCGGAAAAGGGAAGGCGAAACATTTGAAAAAGCAATGACTTGCGTTTGCAGAGAGAAAAAAAAAAAAACGAAGTGAGAAAAGTTGCACATGTAGATTCTAGAATGTACTTCTTAACAGGGGTAAATGCTTCACATGTTATCATACATTAAGGCATTATTAACAATCGTCGATTATAAGGTTCTAACGTGTTTCAAAGTGATAGTATTGTAAAATTATATCAACAAATTTTCCTTTTTTTAAAATTTCTTTTCATTCTGATTGCAACTTTAACCTTCCATCATAGTTTTGCGTTTATATAACCTTTTAATATTTAAAATGATAAAAAAAGGACGTTTCTAGGTAATATGAGGAAAATTACTATTTTCTTACCAAGCATTCAATAATTTCGCTCTCATTTTTGAAAAATCACTAGCTACAATATTATGTTCATGCAATGAGATATGATTAACAATCAAAGACAGAGCTCCAAACTAAAGCATGCCTTTATTTTCGAATGTTCGCTAAAATGCTCAAATAATTTAATTATATTTAATTTAAATAGCTAAGTAAGAAATGGTTTTACTCTATGCTGAGAAATTTATTCTTTTATTATTCGTATTCCTTACAAAATTGCAAAGTGGCACATTTTTCAATAATTTCTCTCACGGGAGGCGTAAATCTTTTTTTTTAATATCCAAAGAATATTTTAGACATAAATATGTTACACTAATGAAAAGCAAATGTGACAACCTGAATTTTATTGTGTGTGAGAATTCTTTCATTCTCTTAAACATTATAAGACAACTCTGTATCTGGAGAATAACTCAAAGAAAGTGTATTTTTATATTAAATTTATGAACTGAACATAAAAAAGCAATAAAATAGATGCAAGTCTTCCATTGGTGGTTGACTCTTAAAAGTGTTTGCTTTGATTTTGAAGATATTCTGGAAAATTTCACTGAATTATCGAAACTTCGCAAATACGGTGAACACTCAAGATGTTTATGCGGTATTTCATACAGCGTAATAAAATATGAATTACTGTATTTTTATTCCATAAGTTATTTTTAGTAAAAACACGCCCTGTTTTTCCTACTGATAAACTACTTTATTTTTCCTAAAACATTCGAATCCTAAATAAGATAAATATGCCTTTCCTTTACCTAAGAATAAATATTATACGAAAATATTTTCGTATAAGATACTAAGACACAGAGAAAATGAATCTTTCAAGCATAACAATACCAATTTTTCTTCCAGTATGTCGATTCTTCATAACGTTTTATTTCTATAGGTGAGCAAAGTAATGAATAATTGCGCTGTATTTCATTCTTTTATCTTAGAATTTCCTTCTGTCAAATCATACTCTACACATTTTATCTTCGATTATGTGTCTAAAAGCTGAATTTTCATCCACACATTTATTTAGAATTGTTTAAAGGAAAAAAAATATTATTTTATTAGTTCACACACACAAAACGAAAATACAGCAGACATTTATTTTACGTTGAATCTTATAAGAAAACAAAAAGACAGAAGAAAAAAGCTTTTTAATAAAAAATTTTCATCATAGCACTTAAATACATTTCGAGTCAATGAAAATTTACATTTTCCATGTCATTATTTGAATATAATTGCAACTAATGGGTTAATATAGCGGCATACAGAAGTTTATCTATATTTCGTCTTTCTTCTCAAGGTTTTAAATTAAAAATAGTGAAAATCATTTTACTTTATATTCCTATAAAATTATTGAAAGTAGATCGTAAAATGAAAAAGCAATTCAAAAATTTGATTCGACGTGAGGTAAAAATATTTAATGTAAGTAATAAATGTGTTGTAGCAATTTATCTACACTCCATGTCAAAGAGTCTTAGATAATTGTACAGTTGTATTGGAACTAACTGAAAATTGTGGAATTATTATCGTAATTGTAATTAATATGTAACAGCTTTATGACATGATAACCGAATTTTACAACGAAGTACAGATTGATAGCTTATGTCAGAGAACTTTGAGAACATAGTTTCCTTTCTTTAACTTAAATTTAATCTTGTTTCAGTGTCTTTTGAGAAAAATTTATAACAACATGTAAAAATTGATAAATTCTACAAAAAACAAAATTCTGGATTAGACTATTTTCAGTTAGAAAATCATTTTTCAATTATTTTTTTAATTACTTGAATTTCAAAGAACTCTACACTACATCAAATTTCTAACAAAATGCTCCAATAAACCAATTTCAAAAACAAGGAATCATTTTCTTTTGAATTTGTAAGTAAATTGACAGCTACCCTGGCATATTGTATCAGCAGTTATGACAAGTTGAATTATGTATCACAATATACATCATATTTACAAACGCTAAAATTCAAATTTTTTCCATCAAAAACTGTTTTGTGTCCCAAAGGTCTTAAACAGCTTGATTAGTTCAAATATCCTGTTAAACAAATATACGGCATTTTTGTTTAGAATAGAGAAATTAATTTCGACATCGAATGTCCAGAATGCAAGAAGTATTTTTGGCATGATATCAAAAAGAAAAAATTAGATATATTCTAGAATCTCTGTGGCAATACTTTATTAGAGAGGACTTAATTTTATTGAGAAAATAGTTTCTTTACATGACTGTACATCTTGGTGACACGAAATAATAGCAATTTTTAATTGACATAGTATAATTCTGATTCTTTAATGATTATCTAGTTATTTTTCAGCATCATATCTTCATATCTGTTTTCTTCAGCATTTTCTTATGTTCAGCATATCTGTTACTAAAGGAAAATTCAACGTAGATTTAGTTAATTTATTATGAAATATGTGTAAAATGCATTTGAGTTGCATGCGATAAAATTTTGAACTATACATAGCGTGTAAAATGGAGATGAATTTATGCTAAAAAATATATAATAGTATTATACTGTTGAATTATATATACTGCAAAAAATTAATACAAAATACTTTATATACTGTTTCACAGAGAGTAAAATTACGAGGATCGTCATCAATAACCCTTGCGTTGCTTCTGATTGGAACGTTAATAAGTTAACAATCAACCACTGATACTGTGATATAGCCCACCTCTTTTTTTTTCAGTGAAATATGAATTTTAAGTGAATTATAAAAATTGCGTTTGAAATGACTGTAATTGATGACATATCTCGCGGATATTTTGTTTTTCATATAAATTAAATTTCTTTTAAATCATACTTGTTCCGTTCTTTGAATTTTTTTAGCCCTTATAATTACTATTTTAGAATGCACATAAATTGTACATTGATAATTTTTATCACAATAATATCTACACTTTTTAAAAATTGAAATACATTAATCATACTCTCTATTTTAATTTAATTAAATTGTCTTAATATTAGAGCAAAATAACAATTTAATGAATTTAAAAAAATGTCTTACTACTGAATAATATAAAATAATACTTAGTGAACTTTGCTTAAGCTGATATTATTTTAACATTTTTTTACTATTGCTCAGAGGAATTTTTTCTGAATTAAAGCAAACTCAGTTGTAAATATAGAAAATAGCCATTTTAATTTTTATGACACTTTCATGTTGAAAAGAAATGGAAATGTACATCAACAACCAATGGCACAAAAATGGTTCACTTATATAAAATTATATTCTATTGATTTTGAAAACTCGATTATCCATAAAAATGTATACTGTACTTAAGTAGCACAAATATTATCTCTGTAACTGCCTTCCACAACTTCTTTGAATCGTTTACTATTAATATGGCATTGTTTTTTTTCTTAAGAAAACTAACAAAAGTGTTACTTTCTTTAATATTTTTTACTCTATATATAATATATATATACAGATTTGACGTAATTTAGTATCAAAAAGTTACGCAGAGCATTTCTATAATACATATAAGTTTTTATTTTAAGCTTAAATTACAATCTATAACAAAAAAAACGATGCACCAAGAAGACGTTGCCCGATGGAGACAAAAATTGGCGGATAGCAAAATCATGCACAAAATAGAAAACGATTACAATTTCAAAAAAATTGATTTATTTATTTCAGAGTTACATAGTAACAAAGCAACGAACTGATTAAGGTGTTGACCCACCTCTAGCCTGGATGCAGACTGCCTCACGAAGTGACATAGTGTGATAAAGCTCCCTTGTGGTCTCCTGCGGTATTTCTTGCCAAATTGTTTCCAATTGTTAGTTAGGTCATCAACATTCCCAAGTAGATGCAGTTGCCTTCCGATCATATCTCAGACATGCTAGATTGGAGAGAGATCTGGCTGGCCAAGGAAGTGTTTAACAAACTGTAAGACAGTTCATAACAACACGTGCCGTATGTGGTCTGGCATTATCTTGCTGAAAAATAAGGCCAGGGTACTACAAAAGGAATGGTAGCAAAACAGGTCTCAGAATGTCGTCAACGTACCGCTGTGCTGTAAGAGTGCCTCTAATGAAGACCAAAGGGGTCCGGCTATCAAGAGAAATGGAACCCCATACCCTAACTCCTGTTTGAGGGCCTATGTGTCGTGCAATAGTGAAAGCAGGATCGACAAGCTGCCCTGGCGTCTCCAGGCACATCTTAGATGTTCGTCAGGACACAGTTGGAAGCGGGATGCGTCGCTAAGCACTATACGTTTCCAGTCAGCATCATTCCAACCTGATCGAGCTAAGCAGCACTGTAATCTGGCTCGACAGTGTGCTGGCGTGAGTGGCAGGTGGCGTAGCGGTTGGTACGAGAGTAGATTTTGCTCTATCAGTCGTCTGTGAAGGGTTATAGTGGACACTCGTATTCGGGTCGCACATCTGATGGTTGATAACGATGAATCAGGCGCTGTGATAGCTGATCTGACATTCACTCTGCCCTCCTGATCTGCCGTGTCCCTAGGTTGACCTCTACCATCATGACGCTGAAATCTGCCATTGTCCAACTATTCTTGTCAACATCTTCTAATCACCTCATCGCTTTGACCCACATGACGAGTGATTCTCCGATTTTCCTAACCTGTCTCTTACAATCCAATGATAGACCTCTTTCAAACTCTTACAGTTGCTCAATATAAGCTCTAATCCTGCGGGGAGGCATTTTTTTCAGTCGTTGAAAGGTATCCTATGTCGCAATGTAACAGAAAATATGATTATCAGATGGAGAATCGCTTCTTATGTACACCTGCTGACAGTGCATTTCCGATGCACTGTAGCTCCACTATTCATTCATTGGACACCAAATTTTTAATCATTTGCATGTTCTATCCAAAAGTCTTTGCATACGAAATTTCATTACAATCTTCAACATCTTCTTAGTGCGGTTTTTTTTTTGTTATAGAGTGTATTTTTACTGATTTAATGTTCTAACTTAAGGTCAGGGACTCTTTCATGTTGACTTATTCTATTTCTGACAGGATTGCATTAGACTGTGAGGCACGTGACAGTTTTATTTAATTTATTTTCTTATTTCTTAATATTAATATAAAAGAAAAAGAACATTGAAAAATTATAACTTAATCCCCCACTGAGATTCCTTTGAATGAAATATTATATCAAAAACATAAAGCAGTGATGTCACTTTTGTCCGTGATTCGAAGTTCAGTAAAAAAACTTTTTTTTCCCTCTTTAATACGGAAGTAAAATGAACTATTTAATTTCAACTACAGAGAGTACAGTGAATAAATTATGTTTCTAAGTTAAATATCGTTTCGTGTTATGTGATTATATTAGACCTTTTTGTTTAAATTACCTCTCTATTATTTTTTGAAAATACTTAAGTGCTTATTTTTAATTTTTCAATCCAACACTGTTCAGCAGTCCCTTTCTTTTACTTTTTTTCTCCTACCTACTTTCTACCTTCAGTCTTCATCACCCTTTATTTTCTTCCGGATATTTCCATTTATTTGACGTCACCCCATAAGAAACGCATTCAACTTGTTTATTTTTCTTTTCCTCGATTTAGGCTAAGCGAGAATATCAGTCAACTGTGAAGATTTACTTGCCCCGTGCCAGTCGTTACTTAAAGTGACTCTAGTATCAGTATTTCTTTCACTTGTTGCATTGCTTCGACATCCCTCAATTTCTCAGATGATAACTCATTTCGTTTTTCTGATTTCCTTCGTTGGGGTAAGACAATTTTCTGTAAATTGACACAAATACAAATTCTTAATAAATTTCTTATAAATAATGTCTTAAATAATGAAAAAAAATATCAAATACAAATACTAATCGTTACTTTAAAGTATATCACAGAGAATGTAAATTCTACAATTAGACACCTAAAGATATTTATTAAAATTACATATTAATATTTTAGCACTAAAACAAAAACTATTGTAATTACATCATTTCAGAATAGATCTCAAAATCTAGGATAGTGAATCATAAGTATGATTACTAAAGGCTACATTTTTGATATAAAAAAAGAACAGCTTGCAAATCAGTAAGAATTTGAAAAATATAAGTTAAATTTAAGAGGTCAGTTTTCTAAAATAATTCAAATTAATTTACACACACACAAAAGAACACAATTTGATAGTGATATCATTATTATATATTTACCCGTGCATATGTGTAATTTTATAAATAACTCTAAAATAAATCATAATATAGGTAATTTTATACCACTGAAATCTATTTCATTGAGTTTCTTCACATTTTTATTTAAAATTCTTAGTAATAAAATAGCTTTAATTTGGTAATGATGATGATAATATTAGTTCTTAGCAGTATTAAGAATTTTTTTAACTTATCATTCAGAGTTCAAAAACAGTAAATTAAGTTAAGCTGAGTTATTCGTATATTGTGTTTTGCTTTTTCTAAACTGCGTCAAGTGTATTTGTACCTATTAAAAATTAGGACCTGTAACATATTTCGAAAGTAAGAAATCCATCATTAAATTTACAGATTTTGGAAATCCAATTGCTCAAATACTTTAATTACTATTATTATAATGTAGTATAGCAAGGCACATTTTATTACATAATCGCATAAAGATATTTAAATAATCCAATATATAAAACTCGATTCTAATTTTTTCTTAACGTTACAATCAGATATACATTGCATGTGATGAAGCTCTTTCTATTGCTTAAAATAAAAGAAAAATTCAAGAGCAAATTTTTGAGATACTATATAGGAATCAATAAGGCTTTAGTTTAAAAAATTCGAATTGCATAAAAGAAATTTTTGTTCCTTATTTATTCCTGAGAATAAATTGTTCATTTTTATATTTGATATCCTGGTGTTATTTTTTCTATGAAGCAAATATAATGGGGAATTTTCAATTAATTCAGACTGCTATGAACTTCTATCTCCCTTTTAGAATTGCTTTTTAAAACATTTTGTTTGTTGTTTCATTTTAAAACATTTTTCAACATGTTCATAGAATATATTTATAAACTATCATAGTACACAAGCACTTCCTAATAGAAAGGTACAGTTATCTGAAACTGAAAAAAATCCTATAAAGAAAAATCAATAATTTAGTCAAAATAACTGAGATATCTTAGTTAATTTTATTTTAAAAATTATATTTGAAACATTAGAATCCCTTTCTATTATTTTGATAGTGATTTAACGATTTTACTTCAATTTAACTCTTATACATTTCAAAATAAGCTTTCGAAAACTGTATGAATTTCATGTTATATTACATCATCCAAAAAAACAACAATGTCGTATTAAAAGGATGTTAGAGACCATCATGGAGGTTTCCAATTCAATTAATTATCATTAGAGCGTGTATTCTGTTTTGAGGATGGACAATGCTGAGTGAAAAACGAGAAAAGTAGCTTTCAATAATAATTAGGTATTTAGAACCACTTCAATTTCTTTAGAAAAAGAGCTCTTTCTTTATTAATAATAATTATAGCTGATTACATGAAAAATAAATTCATTTTTTTATAATTTAGAAGGAAATAATCATAATTCTTTTTAATAATTCAGATACATTTGAGACTGCTGAAGTTTGAAGATGAAATATGAAACACAATTAAAGTTGTATAAATATTAAACATTTTCCGGTTAATGAAAATAATTTACGATCATTCCTTGTTCCATTTCTTAGTGGAAACTTTTATGTTAGGAGAAATTGCTCTATAATATTGAACCTTTGAAAAAAGTTTTGATTTTTTGATGAATTTGCAAGAATGCTAAAAACCAATAATTTAGCATGCTTCTAATAATTAACTTTTGAATAAAGTTTATGTTTAAAAAACATTACTCATGTTTAAAAGACATTTAAAAATGTATTAAGTTCTTTTAATTGAACATATGATCAAAATAATTTGTTATTTTATGTAAAATTAATTTTTCTCTTTAAAATATTTAGCATTGATAAAAATGTACAATTTCAGTAAATATAATTAACAAATCTATTATCATGCAGTTTTTTGTTTCATTTTTCAACAGTACTTGGTTAGTAACTAATTTTATGTATCTAATACTGGATTATAAATTTTGATTTTTTAATAATGTAACAAATGTTTTTATATGAGTTAACATTATTAATATCAGTCATTTACATTAATTTTTATTAATATTACTTTAGTTACATTCATGTAAAATTATTTTTATTAACGTAATATTTTTATCTACTATTTCATATATTTAAACTTCTTGATATGTTACTTTTTCTAATTCAAACATGCAAAGGTTGTTCCATAAGTCCTTAGAAAATCCAAGAAATGGCGCATGTATCATCGAAAATTATTTGCTTCATTAAGCATTATGACTCATTAGATAGATGCTCAAGTCTCATTTACTCGTATTTGTGGTCATGACGCCTTTCTTGCCTCAAAAATTCTTCGCTAAATCTCTTTTGTCCGAGGAGACCATCTTTACCTATTTTGGAAAAGATTCCACTGAAGCTACCCAACGTTTTGATTATTGCTTGACTTCCAGAGCATACTGATAAATTCAGGTCTCACCCACGGTGAAAACGCGACGGCTGCAGCAATAAAATTTTTATATGGTAGAAAATAACTACCAAATCAAAACTAACTGATGAATCAATGTCAAATTACTTTCTGTTCCATTTAATAGATGGCAGCACCTAATGGTAACAATAATTTACCTTAACGAGGGCATCTGTCTTCAAATGCAAGTAATTTTTAACCACCCTCGCAACATCTTAATTTGGACAGTATGCAGTCACTAAAAGCTTAGAAAGTAAAATACGTATTACTGTAATTTTTACTTGTATAAAAGAAAATTCATAATTGAAATGTCTCGATAAATATCATCTAATAAGAATTATATAAAAACTAACTCTACGAATGAAATACAACTTCCAGTCTGGAAATAATCATGGATTTTGTTTCTCTTCATTTTAAATTTCATGACACATAATACTTTGAAAGAACACTCAGTGCAACAATTTCTATGAATGTCATCGTAAACTAAAATAGAGTATCAATTTAGTGCTTATGAAATATATTTGAAATTATCTTCTACATTAATCTTGAACATCCATTCTCTATAAGCATCACATTTTCAATAAATAAAGGTATTATACTTCATATATCTAACATCCCCTTGATTATTTCACAGCTTTATTTGACAAATCATGAAATCGTTTCTTGAAATATTTAAGAGCTCGGTATTCCTTTCTACCAAAAAATATGGTTTGGAATAATGGTGCATCTAAGCACTGAAAATGTTGCAAAGACTGATAATTCTTAAGTGATGTGATGAGGAAATCTGAAAAAAGAGTAAATTGCATGCTCAGATTATCCGCTTAGCATCTGAAAGGTACATAAGTCCTGAACCTTTTTGTTTATAGCTCATTGTTTTATTCTATTGCGATTTGATTAACTAATACCATAATGAATAGAGTAACATATTATATTTTTAGTAAACAAAATAAAATATTTATTCCGAACATCATGCAAAAAATAAAACTTGTTAGATTTCTATTAAATATGTAAATATATAAGAGTATACAATGTCGTTTTATTTATTTTTTTACAATAAAGTCATACAAACAATTTTCTGTAAATTAACTATATATATATATATATATATATATATATATATATATATATATCTGTGTGTGTGTACATAAGACTGTGTCAAAGTGCAAATACACTTGTATCTGATAAATGCAAAGTATTATCACCGATTATCTTAATCACTTAATCAATTCTATTAATTTAAATAGGCATCACCTTATTCAATAACAGTTGTTTCTTGTTCTTAAAAAGAGTAAAATAATTCTTTTTCAGATTCTTAAGGAAAGACAACCATTAACAAATTTTCAGAAGCATAAGCAACTGAAGTTGTGTAATCGAATCACCTGCTTATTCTTTAAATAGGATATCGAATAATTTTATTTTTGCACATTGGACATATCTTCGATATATCTAAAATATTCTAGGTTATCTGTCTAAATACCATCATCGATTTCTCAGCAACTCTTGGAAGTAAAAACAAAAGGAGAAATACTATACATTTATATTTCGTACTATCATCTTTTCTGACCTGTGCACGTAACGTGGGCAAATAGCCAAGGCCTTCGTGGCAGAGATTTTTCCACTCAAGAATTACTATTATCAAGAACATCCACTCCTGTTTGATTCTTTTCTTTTTGTAAAAGATGTACAAAAATCAATTTTAGAGATGTTTTCTGTTCACAAGATCAAGAATTTTGATTACTCATGTAAACTAAAATATTCATGATTTTCTCATGTTATTTATTAAATAAAGGAGGAGTTGTTTTAAATCATTTTAACAAATCCAGTTAAATGTTTGTCGAAATATACTTAACAAATGCCTACTGTGTAGTAGTTTAAAAACAGAAAAACAAATTATTTAATGTCTTAAGAATTGGTACATTGCTTCTCAATAATAAATGTTTTATTCTGATTGAAAAAGTAAATAAATAAACAAATAGGCAAATCAGAATACTATAATATAAACTTCAAAAAGCCATTTTATGTAAATATTCAGTTAGATATGTATTTAAAACAAATTCAAATGTGAAATAAAAATTATTACGTACATTAGTAAGCCAGAATATAAAAACCTACTTTTCAACACAACACGACAATACGAAATTCAAATGTTCAATTACTTTATAATAAATGCACTCTTGGCATAAAATATAATTCAGCCTTACATTATATCTAGCTATAAATAAAGATAACTAAGTAATGCCATTCAAATTAGCTTCAGTATTGCATACAATTAAATGAAACATTTTTTCACGTTTTAATTATTCTATTGCTATTTTATATAACTTACTTTAATTATTGCAAATAAATAAAAAAAAAAGTAAACCTGATTTTCAGATATTGTCTGAAATACTAATTAATTCGAGGAGAACTGCATCTAAAATTATAATTATCCTCTCTGTAGCACTAAAACATTTTATTTATTAAATGATACATTGAGTATAATTACCATTATTATTCATAAGTGTATTTAATTAATGTTTATAGAAAATGTTTAAAAGTCATATGTCAATATACCATATCAGGATTAAACATTGAATATAATTACATTTCATAATGCTTGATTGCTATTCTTTGGGGAAAAAAAGAGAAAAAGATATTGTTTTAAATAAAAATGTTTCGAACAATTCGTTCAATCTTACAATTTTTTAAAATTTGTAATGGGTGTCCCCCTTTTTCCTTTAAGTAAACTTTAGTAGCATTAGATGACTTTATTTGATTTTACCGTTATTTACGTAAATCAGAATTTATATATATATTAGAAGTAGTTAATGTAGTTTAAAGTTTGGCCTCACTGATTATTTA
The DNA here is from genome assembly GCA_019974015.1 of Nephila pilipes. NCBI lineage: Eukaryota > Metazoa > Arthropoda > Arachnida > Araneae > Nephilidae > Nephila > Nephila pilipes. The sequence continues at coordinate 443,302 of BMAW01003249.1, forward strand.
TTGACTGATTGCTTAGTGAGATTCAATGTATCAAATCCTAATTAAAAGTGTGAAAGTGTTCCAAATTATACATGTGCTAATTTTTGATAGATTGTAATAAAAAGGATTTTTATAATGCATATAAAAATAGATATATTCCTCTTCAATTAGTACGACAGTGTATCACTTTTAAAATTAAAAAATGTATGGTCTTAAGAAAATTGACAAACGGGTAATTTTTTTTCTCACCTTAATTTTGAGATTCAAATACCTAAGTGAAAATATTTTGAACAGCTAAATATGTAATACTACTAAGTTTTTAAATCTTATGTAAACTCAGTGTAGGAGTGTTGTGTGGTTGTAAGAAGGGTTTTTAATAGACTCTATATTTAAAAAGTGCAATTTGGTGTTATAAATGCAGATCTAAGAGACCGCGCTAAATTGCCTCGTGGGTCAACTTACCGTATGACTGTTAGTACATATACACGAGGGGAAATATTAAGCTTTATTACTAAAATAATCAAGGTAGAAAACTTTTATTTTTTATTCTTAAGAGTAAGACAAATCATTATATTAAGTCACATTAGAGAGTTATACATTTCTCCCAGCGTTTCGTGACTAGTCGAATGCCGTCATTAGGAAACTTATCAGATTGCTTCGAAATCAGTTGTTCCTATTCATGAATGAAGTCATTTGTATTGTCAAATATCTATCATCGCAATGATTTATTTTATTTCTGGAAATAAGTAAAAGTAGCTCAGGGTAAGTTCAGGAAAATAGGGGTAGTTAAAAAAATTCAAAGCCACATCATTTTGATTCCTCAACCGCACCTCGATATGAGTGAGTGGTTACATTATCGGCAAGAAGATGGGCAAATTTAGTGATCATACCATGTTGGTTCTTAATCAGAGCATCACTCAATTTGTTCAGAAATGTGCAGTAACAGGCACTAGTGATGATCTGACCTTTCTCCAAGTAGTATTTCAAGATGACTCTTTGACAATCCCGAAAAAATAGATGTAAACTTCATAGGGCGTGAATGAATGATAGTTTATTAATGTCACACAAAGAAGTAACACGAGAGGCATTGGTGATGGACTTCGTAATTTTCAGTCTCGATCAAGTGATACCTGAGATCAGATACCAGGTGATCAAAAAATTCCTCTTCTTCTTACTCCAAAAGAATAAACATCTACTTTAACAGTCACGCCATGTTTTTTTTTTGGAAAGGAGTTGATCATCATGGAACCCAGTGTGCTGACTCTTTTGATATATGACTTTCTTCGTGAATAATTTTTTGCACACTGCCATAACAAAGCTAAGTCTCATATATGACATTATAGATGGTTGCTTTACCGTCTTTATAGGATAAAGTCCTTCATTTTCTTTACTATGACAACATAGTCCGTGAATGACGGTCTTCCACTTCTTGGATCACCCGTGAGAGATATGTGGCTAGTTTGAAAATTCCTTTTCCACCTCATAACAGTGTTACATAACGGGCTATCATTTTCAGAAGCATCCATCTTTTCATCGTGGAGTTTCTGGACACTAAGTCACACTGCGTGACTCTCTATCTTCTCCATACTGCGGGTTGCCAAAATTTACAGTATCCCGAAATGAAACAAGTTAACATTAATAAATGTAATTCACAACATTCTGTACAAAAGCATTTATTGATATTTAGAAGATATTGTATCCAGGAATCTCGGTTATTACTTAGTAATAATTTAAAACTTACGATATCCCTTCGCACATATATATATCTACCTTACAAATATCATGCATTGTATAGAAAAATATTGTAAAATGATTTAAAACAGAATATTTGAAAATTAGAAGAATAATTATTAAGAAGCCACTATGATAATTAATCAGCCTTTTTACTAACAAATAATGGTGGAAAATGGGCTGATCTTTTCATGAAATGTGTTAAACTATGTAAAAGAAATTATAAAAGCGTTCTTCTCGAACATTTCTTGTATCATTATTCTCTGTTGATGTCAGTTTTACTTGAAATTGCCAGTTTGGAAGAAGTTTATTTATTTATTAAATGTGAAAATTACTTTACATTTTCTTTTCTTGCACCATTTAAATATTAATAATGTCTCTCCCCCCACAAGAAAGGATTTTTTTTTACGTTTTTTGAAACACCTTTTAAAGTTCTAAAAGTTCACATAAACTCTTGAAATCTATTTGAGATATAATCTAAGTATAGACTCATAGTTAAATTCATAGGACGTTTATGAAAAAAATTGTTATACTTTTAATACAGCCTTTATTGTTAAGCTCTATTAAAAATATCATTAAAACAAGATGACACTATTTTAATGTAAAAAAAAAACATTTTCATTACTTACCTTTTTATTAGACTTTTTAAGCTAACTATTCTTTTTAAACTGGAATTTATACCTCTAATTTTTCAAATAGGGTACAAAAAGGACCATAAATTATATAGATTCAGCTAATGACTTAAGAAAATGCAAATTTATAAATTTTACATATTTTCAAACAAATTTTTATTTTCATCACATCGAAAGAAAAATAATTTTCGTATGGTATAAAAGATATTGATATTTGAAAAAAAGGATCGCAATAATTTTATGAAGAAACAATATGGAAGAAAAAAAACCTTATCCTCAAACAAAATTTTTCTTGACAGAAAATAGAATTATTTCCCCACTTTTTAAATTTTAAAATGAAAATAAATTGAACCGTTCTTCATTTTTCCAGAGAATTTTATTGCTTCCTTTACCTATAGTTTCATTTTTGCTCATCTTCAAATATGTGCAGTAAGAAACGTTTCACAAATTCTAGATAAGGCAGTGAAAAAAAACATGAAATAACAAAGCAGAAATTCCTTTTTGCTTCGAAAGACGTCATAAGGTTTTTTTGCTGCTCCTAGATCATTTATGAGCCCATAAAATAAAAAGCCCTCTTACTTACTTTATGCCTTGTATTTCAGAAGTCTTTTTCATAGCTTGGTGTTTCCTTCGAAGTTTGAGATTAAAACGCCTAGATCTAAAGCAGAAATTTTATTGTTTACAAGGCACTGAAATGGTTTATGTCCTTGCATCACTATTTATTTTTTCCCTCAATTCTTATGCATAAAAAGATAAATAATCAGTAGGTTTATGAGACCGCGATCCATTGCAACTATTAAACACAATCAATATGTTTTATAAAGTAATTTTAGGTACCACAGATGTATTTTTAAAGTTTCCTCCAGAAAAATTTGTACGGTATCCTTAGAAGAAATGCATTATTTGAGTATTTTAACCTTCATTGAAATTTATTAATTTGAAATATATATATATATATATATATATATATATATATATATATATATCTAAAGGGCATTTCGAAGTTCATAGGCAAAAATGTAATGATTGAAATTAAATTAACGATGTGTAAGAAAACTTGCTCTTCATGCTTTCCATTGCAGTGCTTTCTAGTGGCTCTCCGATTGCTCTCCGCCTATACATTGTGTGGTGAAAATTGCTTATTTAGATGTTTCCTATCACCATTTAAATTTTTGCCTATGAATTTCGAAACACACTATGTATATCATCAATTTTCAAGTTAATTTATTAAAAAATCTGCCTCATAAGAATTTATATCAACTTTAATCGTACTTAAATAAAAAAATAAAATGATAAATCCGGCTCAAATTCTGAGCTTTAATTTTAAATTTAACTTTATCAAAAGATATAGAATGATTTTTAATTATTATTTTTTAATTAACCATTATAACACATTAATATATATATATATATATATATATATATATATATATATGATAAAACAATTAAATTATTAGAATGATTAAAAAACATCATAATAAATAAGAGAACAAACAAAGTCGAAAAATCAAACAAGAGAAGAAAATATAAATAGAAATTGGTAAAATAATTGAATAAAAATTGAAAGAAATGGAGCAACCAACAAAACAAAACATGCACATTCAGAGTGCGGGGTTCGAGCCATGTTGCCACTAAAGACCCTCCGTGTAGCCGGGGCTGATGCACGTTAAACTTGTCGGGGCTCAAAGTCCTTCCGTTGGTGTGGTGTGGAAAGTAGGAGAGGGGGTGCTACTCAGGTGTAGTCCTTGTTACTTGATTCCAGGTTCCAAAATTACAAGATCCGTCGCCAATAACTCTCGTGTTGCTTCTAGTGCGACGTTAATAAAACCAAACCAAACCAAAAAAATCACACTGGGGACTGAATTATGGGGTTAAACATGCTATTTGGAACCAACGCTTATCCAGTGTATCTTGTTTGTAACAACTGGATCACTCCAAAATGCAAATTGCAATAAATTAAGCAAAAGAAACAAGAAAAGAAGAGGCAAGATAATAAAATTAAAAAAATTTCAATCAAATTTCTTGAATTAAAAATTTTTAGGAAGAAATTTAAAAATTTATAACGAAAACATACCTAAATCCAACTTATAAGAAGAATGAAGTCCATTTAAAATATTTGTAAAAGCCAAATCATGAGATCCTATTATATATTAAGTGCATACGGTGCATAAGATGTAAGGAACCTTTCAAATTAAGATCTCCAAAATTTCATATATCAATGATAATTAATTAAGTTGAGTAAGAATATAGTTTCTAAAATAAGATTTTTTTATAAATATCTCAAAATTGAAATAATCAATTGGAGGTACAATCCAAAAGTTCTCAAAACTAAATTTTAGTTGTTAAACCTTTTTTTAATACTATGAATAACATATGTGTAAGCTACGTAAAAATTCAGGAAATCTTCACAACAAGACTACTAACTAGTTGACTTTGTAATCGTAATGTTGTGTTGGGGATTTATATTTTAATTAAAAGATCATATATATATATATATATATATATATATATATATATATATAATGTTCTTCATAATATTCCTAAACTAATAATAAACTAATAAACGAATTCAACATGAAAATAAAGTTAACATTTAAAGTTTTACAAATGAAAGAAAATGTTTAATACAGTATGGATATAGTTGTTTTTCATACGAATGCGATATATTTCATATTCAACTATTGTGAATCCTTTACTTAAATCTAATTCTTCAAAAGTTAAGAAAAAATTAAACAGCGTGCATAATAACCTATATTTGTAAAATATTTATAATATTTAATAAAAAAATTTACTATATGTGCATTAAAGTATCTAGAATTTTCGACGTTATTATAATTATTCAAAAATGCAATACAAATAATATATTTTGGAACATATACAGTTCCATGCTGTTCAAATCAATGAATGACTACCTGTAAAATACTTGATGGAGTAATATTAGTATATTAAATGGGAGTGAAACCTTTTAAATAGATATTGTCAAGGTAAAAATTAGACATTAACACTTAATAAGCTTTATGTTATTAAAACGATTAAGATTTACAGTAACCATTTATTATTAACAAAATCTACTCAATATTTTGTAACTATACAAAAAATTAATCTATATTATTTCAGGATTTTGGAATTAAGATACAAAGGAAGCATTCAAACCGATTGTAATTTTCATTGAGGGTATACTGTGATGAGATAATTGAATGAAAAGAATTTTTGCTGAGATGCAGCCATTGACAGCTGTAGCGCTATTAACAAGTGTTATGAAAAGGGAGAAAACAATGCATGTTTGAAGAACTGGAATTTTATTTTTGTTGTTGCGGTTGTTTAGAGTGAACAGCTTATGTATTTGATTGTTTTTGATCAAATACTGACTTCGGATATCGGCTCAAAGATTACTTACGAAAAATTTACTTCAAAGCTAATTCTTATTTTCGTTTTATTACATAGTTTCCAACAATGGCCTGTTTTTAGTTCAGTTACACAGATTTAAAATAATGTGCTTATGTGGTTTTATCAGGGATGCGACCACAACGTGTTCCTTTATACCTATAGGCAGGATTACCACTTATAAAAATCTATTGAAAATTTTAAACCTAACATGGCTTCAAACTTTAATGAGAAATCCAATTAACCTTTCCAAGTTAATCTCTTGCAATAATATTGCCAGTAAAATTGGAAACAACTCCTAATCCTTTTTGAACGTAATAGCCACCTTTCCTTCTTACCAATTATTGATGTGCCTTCTTAATAAATCATATTACTATGTCTATGTAAGTGTAAATACAATAATTTATATTTACAGTGATATGAATATTGAAGTTTTGTGAAAATAATTTTTGGGTAACCCTTTCCTGAGATCATGATTCAGTATATTTTCACTTCCCTCCTTTTATTGTTAATATTTTTTCAGTTTAAAGCATTTTGGATTATTTTTTGCGTACTAATTGTTCGTTGATCTCTGCATGTGATTACAGGCTCATATCACACATGGCAGGGATGGATCCCTCTGTCACATCATGAACCATGTTACAACAAATTCATTCCATTGCACAACATTTGATGTCCGCGTGTACCATTTGGTATTGTTTGCAGGACAATGGAAAATTAGAAAGGCGTCAGTTTCTGCTATTGCCTTTGTCTTAAAAACACAGTCATTTACGTCTGCAATGGTGCATTAAACGGCGGTTGTAACCAACCATATAGTACGACATTGTCTTTACACACGAATCACATTTCTGTCTGCAACATTACTGTTGTAGGATAAGAATCTAGAGGAACTAGAGAGACAGATTCCTTAATTGTTGCCTTATGCATTGCCCTACTAGTCTTGCACCAGGCATTATGGCTTGGGTGATTTAAATTTCTATCCCACACCCCATATCACACATTGTTGGTACAATGACTAGTCAGCACCATATCTGGGGTTTTGGAGCTCCAGGACAATGCGCGATATCCGATCTATACAGATGTTCTCCTGATTTATCGTTTATCGAACATGTCTCGTCGATTACTGGAAAACAATTGGCCTAGAATACTCTACCCACTGCAAATGCTTACATTACTTGATTTAGCATAAAGCTATATTCACTTCTCAAAGTTTACTTATAAGAATATATCCAAGATCATTAAAACTCTGTTATTCCCTAATAATTTCGGACAATCTAAATGCAAAGAAAGTTAACACGACTTTGAATTTTGAGGAAAATGTGAATGTATCTTGAAAGAGCTTAAGGCGGAACTATTTTGAATGAAACCTATTAAATGTTCTCAAAAACTAAATCAAATGTCTCGTTTTAAATATCGTATTGAAGGCATCAATTAAAATTATATTTATAAGCCATGTATATTAACATTTTGTTTGAATTTGATTTTATTACATGTTTTTTTTTCTTTCGTTTTTATCCTTGCTAGAAAATCTTATTCTTATACTTTATAAGATTCGAAGAAATATACATTTCTTTGTGGCTCATATTTTCTTTCGGTTTAAAACAACTATCTCTCACACTAATCTTAAAATAATACTTCTAAGTTTGCAATGGACAAAAAATTGAAATGGAATAAGTTTTATTTAAATTAAAGTAACTTAAATGAATACATTTTGCGCTCAATTCTTCAGCTCATTAGTTGGTTACCATTCTCCAAACGATTCTGTCTCTGTTGTGCCATTAGCAACGCGGGAATGTGAAATGCATAATGCAGGATTTTATGGTAATGTTCCTTCATAGGCCTTAGAATCTGATTACGCAAATTATTAGGTTCGATTATCGTCAAGGTTCACCAGATATTGAACCGTTATCCAATTAATTCAATTTTCCTGAAATAACATCATTTTAGTTAGATTAATTATTGCTCTTTCTGCTTTTGTTATCCATTATCAAAACTCACTTTGAGGATGCATAAAATGCATATATCACATTTCGGCGAATTTAACATCTTACCAAGAATGTAGCTTGCGGATATTAGTTTCCCATTTGGTTAAATTCTATCATAAATATTAAACTTTGTAATAAATGTCATATCATTTCTTCCTTTAATAGTAGTAATTTCAACAAAAAATAATGATAAGGAATTAAAAAAATGAAAATAAAATTGGTAATTAACTTGTTTTCAGAAATATATTTTAATGTTTATTGAAAATTTTACTAACACAGTTAAAAATTTTATTGCTGGTATAAATTTTATTTATATTAATCAAAGTGAAATTAATAATTAGTACTAAATAAATTAATAATATCATTACAATTAGTAATTAAGTGTTTGAAATATCACCTTTTATAAGTCTAGATCATTCGTTGTTACATCTATTAGTACTACATTTTAAAGTTAATTTGAACAAAGTATTCATTTCGGTTTGATCATTAAAATACATTTAATAATAAAGGTGTTAGTATACTTAGATAAGTAAATCTAAAGATTTACTTTTGCAGTTAAAAACAATTATAATTCCAGGAAGCTACAGAAAAGGCATTCAAAGCATTTTCCTATTTTTAATGTTACTAATATCAGCATGACATAACCTCTTTCTCATGGTTTAAACTGTCAGTTAAAATACACATGTAACGAAACTCTTACAATTGAAAAAATTAAGAATTCAAGCCAATCCTATTGCATTATATGATAAGAATGTAAAGCATACGTATTTCCTGATATGTAAGGAGGAAATATTTGCGGTTGTTTTTTTTTTTACTGGAAGTAATAGAAAGAACTAGAGAGAGATGTGTTACTTAATGAGGATTTATGCCAAAACTAAAATGTCCTTACAATACTTTTTATTAAGAAATCATATAGCTTTTACAATCACTATGTAGTGCATGACATACATCCTTTCAGAAAATATTTTCAGATATCTCTTTTTTTTGAGAGAGATTCATGAGGAATTTAGAATCATATAAATTAGTTAAGTTTACAATACTTTCATTGCTAAAGTATTATATATTAGGACATTTCTTCTATTCTCTCTCTCTTTCTGTGTGTGTAGTGTGTTTCTCATGTAATTATATTTTTATACATAGTCTATTTTTATTTGTAGTGATGTGCTATAATTTCTTTTATATAATATTATAGAAATTTCGGAATCGATACATAGATAACATAAAATTCTGCACCTGAAATCTGAATTTTGTAAGATTTTATTTTACGATTTTAATTGTTAGGTTTTTCATATATATTAATACTTATAAATCTGAATTATATATATAAACATAAAAAATTTAAAATAAGACATAGTTTCTCCGAATTTTTATCATATACTTCAATTATATTAATTACAGTTTCATTTGTACAATACAAGAGTGAGTTTTGTTCCTCATTTGTATGTCTCTCTATAGAAAAAAATGCATTTTAATGATATATATTGAGTCAAAATGTTTTAATTATAAGTAAATAAATTCTAATTAACATCCACAAAATCCGCAACTCGTCAATCAGTTCCATTTCATCTTAAATTAAAGTGTATAATGTTAGAATGTCTTTAAAGTACATGAAAAAATGCGAATATTTATTTTAATTGTAAACATGCATTTTCTTATTTCACCAGAACATTAAATCGTATTCTGGATTTAAACTTACATTATTTTCAATATGCAGCTAAGAAAATTCTATGCAAGTATCTTTTCAAATGAACTAATTATTCAACTCAATCTCGAAATATGTGCACAGTTAACAAGCAATTTTATGTCACCAAACACTTGTCTGTAGGAACTTGAATATTACTTTGTATATTATGAGAAAACGATAACATTGTTCTATAGAGAAATTTAAACCGGAATTACATTATCATATGAAGAGAAAATTTAAGTAATTGCTTCATTTCTTCTCTTTCATGAAAGAAGGATACCTGATTAGTTATTATCTTTTTGGAATACGTATTACTGAAAAGTTTTAACATTAATATCCGCATACATTTTTTCTTCATATTTCTGAATTTTAAAATGGTTTGTAATTTTGAAAATATTTTATTCTCCTACTTTCGAATCTGAGTATGGTAATTAATTATTGCTCAAGCTTATTATTTTATTTATTATTTATTTATTTATTTATTATTTTATTTATCTATTTATTATTTTATTATTTTATTTATCTATTTATTTATTATTTTATTATTTTATTTATCTATTTATTTATTATTTTATTTATTTATTATTTTATTTGTTTATTATTTTATTATTTTATTTATTTATTATTTTATTTTATTTATTATCGTATTTATTTATTATCTTATTTATTTATTATCTTATTTATTTATTATCTTATTTATTTATTATCTTATTTATTTATTATCTTATTTATTTATTATCTTATTTATTTATTATCTTATTTTATTTGTTATTTTATTTTATTTATTATTTTATTCATTTATTATTTTATTTGTTTATCATTTTATTTACTTATTATTTTATTTATTTATTGTTTTATTTATTTATTATTTTATTTATTTATTATTTTATTTGTTTATCATTTTATTTACTTATTATTTTATTTATTTATTATTTTATTTATTTATTATTTTATTTA
>BMAW01003249.1:453663-490970 GCA_019974015.1 Nephila pilipes
TTATTTTATTTATTTATTATTTTATTTATTTATTATTTTATTTATTTTCTATTTGTTTACTTACTTATTTTTTATTCATTTATTTACTTATCTCTATTTATATATTTATTTGCTATTTTTTATTTATATATATTTATTTATTTTTAAAATTTGAATTATTTGTTTGATAAACCTTTTATTCATATTCCTATTTTCTAGTAATTATATTTATAACGCTTCATTTCCCTATTTCTAAATTTTATATTTATATCGTCTGCAAACAGCTTACGTATACGTGTTTAAATTGACTACTTTAATAAATATATTTTTAAACTCCCAGACAAAATTGATAGCCTTACTTGCATTATTTTTTTTTTTCAAATAATGATATAATATCTAAGGAAAATTCACTAGAGTGGTATCATAAGAAAAAAAATTCGAAAATACATACATTAAAAATTTATCTTTTCTAATTTATGTATGAATGAGAGCGAATGCGCAGGGAATTATATAGTTGTTTTCTTTTGTAACGAATCTTGAAATAACTTTCACCTGTGGTCAATGAATAAAAATATGAGTTTCGTTTCAAAAAAATCCAGCAATGTCAAACAATGACGCATTCTTTTAAATTTGAATTTAAAAGCAGTTTTACAAAATTTTATTCCACAACCAATCAAAGAAAGTTTATATAATAATGGATCCCATAAGGTAAAATTTTGAGTAATGGTGTTATTACTGGTTAGGATGCAGTGGTAGAATTCAATGAGTTCAGGAAAATCAATGATTTAACTTTTGTCGAGTTAGATGAACATGTTCTTAAAATACGCTTCAATAACCAAGGAACTTTCTAACGTTGAAAAAATTGTTTTATAGGGAAAATAGTCTTTTGTACAGAGAAACGATTTTTAAATTATTTGAATTTCAATACTTCTTATATGCGTTAAAATTAACAAATATACACTTAGGTGGGAAAAAAGAACATAATTTTTTGATTACGTTATAAAGTATTTCATATTATTCAAATCAATTAATTTTTAAATCATTTATCGGACATTAATTCATATATCAATGAATGAAAGCAATATATGAATGTTTTTACTCGTACTTCAGTACACTTTCAGTTCGAGACAAAATGTTATTTTTCATTTATATACATATAACTATATATCTGAACTAAATGATACTGCCAGAAGCAATTAGAGAACTTTTGTGTGATAAATCGTATAACTTCAAACCATGGTGTAATGACCACATCACTCAAGGGCTTGGAAGTTAAGTTTAAATTAAAAAGCAACTTAATCAAAAATTGAACCCATAAATCAACTAACACTTCGGGAGACGGGAAATTCAAGACTTGGTACTTAATCTTATTTTTATGAGGAACATGCAAACTTACAAAACACAATTATTTCATTTATTTCCCTACTCCAACTTCTATGTTCAACACCTAACTACTAAGATATCATGTCACCTTCAGTTAGATATCACTCGTTGAAATTTTGTTGACTATCAGTACAGCACCGTTTTGATTTGCATCCTTAAAAGTATACATTTAACTCAAAAATATATCAGTATAATATCAACTACACAAGCTTGGTTCATTATGATATAATTAGCCTAATTTTCAATATTTTATACTGTTTTGTAAGACATTCTTCAAGAATGTTTAAGCATATTACTACAATGTCTTGTTACTCATACGGGTTATTTATTTATGGCTTTGAGAATCTTACTGAAATCTCAATCAGGCACAGTCTTCAAGTTATTTCTCACATATTATTTCTAATACTTGTATATCAGCTTATTTCTTATAAGCTGAAATTCAGTTCCATTTTCGAGTCAAATACGAATTAAAAAGGGAAAGTTATTCAGTAGTAAATAGCAATATATTAAAGATATTTAATCTGAATAATTTAACATAAAAGTAAATAATTGATTTATATGATATTTACAAAATTAAGGATAATTATCAACATTTTCTTACTAATGCAAGATTACTACAAGATTTTACAACTATGTAGTATATATGACAAATACTTCATAGAAACTTTCTGATATTCATAATATCAAATGTAATTTTGAAGCTAACTCATAGATATAATCTTTTGATTTTAATGCTGATTGCTAAATAAAATAGATAAGAGAAAATCTATGTAATAAAAATGCAAAGACTTCTGCAAGAAAAATATTTAATAAAAAGAGGGTTCGAATAGCTAAGCCAAACACTTGTGAAATATTATTTAAAATGGAAAAAAATTACAGTTGATGTAATGTTTTAAGATGAAGAAATGCTTTTTAAAGCAGAATTTCTAAAAGCCCATACTTTTTACAATAATTTTATTTCGCTTCTTCAATTCAATTGGAGATGCACTGTTAGAATAGAAAATACCTTCAAATTATTTAGTAAAAGTATTGCACACATAAAATTAAACCTCGATTTTTCTTGAAATCACTTTACTGTTTTAATTGTTAACATTAAATAATTGATTTTTTTTTTCAAAACAAGTAATTTTATAATATATTTAACATATATTTGAAAGAGATTTATTGTGTGAGAAACATTCAAAATATTCTCAGTTGAATTAACTTTATTCAAGAATTAGAAAAATATCTTTAAATACTTAACGTTAAAAAGTATAAAATTATTTCTAAGAAAGAATTTAGTTAATATTTTTAAAAAAAATTTCAAAAATTTGTAGTATCTTATTTAAAGAGATTATATTAACATTTTTAATGTTTTACAATAAAAATCTTGAAGGGACAGTAGAAAATTGAAACAATCATTGGATATTCTTATTCTAATAAATACTATATTTGATGTATTGCACTATTCACAGATCCATTTAATGACACTTTCCTTTCATTCTGAGATAATCTGGTCATTTAAAATTTAAAGATTTAGGTATCTACTCTCTTCTTAACAGAATAGAACTTTTTACTGGAATCCATTACCTGTACCGTAGGGAAGCGATGCCAAAGTAGATTTTCTTTCAGCAGCAACGCCAATCTATTAGACAAGGATACTGATTAAAGAAAATGCATGGTGCGCCTTCCGCGGTTCACGGAAATCAATGGAAAGATTTCTCATTACCTAGGGCTTTCCAAGCCGTCTCATCTTTTTCATGCTTCATTTGATATAAAATAAAAGAAGCACTTTGAAGAGCGTTGAATTAGGAAGCCTCAGTTCAAGTTCATTGGACGTGCTTTCGTTTGTAGCAAACTCTCCGAAAGAGAGCCTAACGATTTTTAATAGAACTCTCTGCCAGTAAAATCTTCAAAATAATCCAGGAAATTGTGTCGTCCGAGAGAGAGTGAAAATGCCGCTTTACTTTCACAGGGAATCAATGAAATTAACCCATTTGGAGGTCTGCCTGCTATTCGTTTCATTAAATGTGGCTTTAATTAGGAACACAATTATTCCAGGACTGTTTAATTGAGCATAGGAATTTACAGAGGTGTCTTGGCTACTTTTACACATCAAGATTTTTGTATCTATCACAAATCTACCATATGGGTACATAAAAGTAAGGAATTAACTGTCATATGTGAATATAATTCATACATTTTATATACAAATGATATAAAAAATATAAATTTATTTCAGAACTTATCTTTCGGAATGTATTTCTATAAATTAAACAATTTTATTATATTTTCAAGAGTATAAATTTGAATTACTTTGTTCATTTTATTTAATCTCATTAATAAGTATTTAATAATATATCTTTAAAAACTATATGATAATATTACAAGACTTCACTAACAATATATAACGTAACTAAGATAGAAGGAAAATCAACTATATATTAGTCAAAATAGTATAACAGCAATATTAAATTTTTTTCATGTCAGGGACGAGGTCAATAGCTAGTAGTACCATGTAAAGGAGAGTGTGATTTTAATTCAAATAAATTATCTACATTTGTATTACATACGTGAAATTTTACATTTTGTTATATGCTTATGCCAAAGTGTTCTGAGGATCCCTTTCTATTAAATATTATAAGAAATATCTAAAAATTTACATAAACGGAAAAACTATAATTTCAAATGTATATCATGTGTTGAACATATACCCGTCCCCCAATTATCATAAACGATTAAATGTTTAAAAGAATTAATATATTACAAGCAACTTATGAAATTACTTTAACTATAATGAGAATTTGTTGAAACATGATGATATTATCGATCCAAAGATTAAGTTTTAATGAAAGTCTTATAATGTGTTTATAAATCCCACAGGAAAAAAAACTGTAAGCAATTACGATTAATCTATCAAACATTTGATCACACACAAAAGCAAAGTACAATCCTTTCCTTTTAGTACCCCAGTGTAGCTCCTCAATTACTCCCATTCGTTGCATCTACATCGCGTTAAAACGCTTACTTGTTAAAGTAATTTCTGCTTATGAGTCCATTACAGTTAATTTCTTTTCCTTGCAACTCTGCTTGTTCCAACAGTCATTAGATTAAATCCCGAAAGAGATAAAATGTGATCGTAATACTTTGAGGTAAGAGCACCGATTAAACAGTTCATAGGTTTGTTTTTTCATTCTTCTGAACACTATCTTATCTCTGATATAATAATTTTTAAGTAATATTAATGTTCTAATAAAAATATTGGATTGACTGAAGAATATTCCACTATAAATTTTCCAATGGTATTAGGAAGTTCAAAAACATAATAGTTCCATTTAGTTTCTTATCAAAATGCTGTTTATATTCCATAAAAGATATTTCATACTTATTATTAAAAACCACGAATAAAGAAAAATATTATCTATTATCGCACCTTCAACTATGATATGCAAAATGATGTGATTTGATGAACATGTTTTGATGTGAAAGATTCAGTCGTGATATGTGTAATATACTCCATATGAAATAGTATCTGCATCTATTTTCTCAGGAATAGCAGCACCAAAATTGAAAAATAGTTCTTATAAATACATTATCGTTCAACAATACCAAAAAATGTAATAAATAAATTTACTGATAAAATTATGAACAGTAAAATGTCACATTTTTACGTACAATCAAAATAAAACTCCCAATTAAAAACAAATTGCTATATTATACATTAAGTTTCTTTAAAGTTGAACTTTTTTAATCTTTGTATTACACTATATATACAATACTTTGAGAGAAAAGACGTTTGTATGAATCCTTCAATTATTCATATTTGATTTATTCACTTAATTCCATATAAGTATTTGTAAATCATACAGTTGCACTGATTAAAAAACTGATTTAATTTTAATACCTTTTTTGATTAGTTAAAAAATTATGAGTACGGAAAAAAGAAAGGAAAAAAAAATCTATTAACCTTAATTCTACAGTAATTAATTCTTGGATCTCTTGCAGATCCAAAACTTTAATTATTGTGAATTTAGTTATAAAGTTTCCGGCATTAATCAGCATTTGAAAATTATGATTTACATTTCCATTTGAATACAACTATTTCTGACTTAATTTTTAAGCAAGCTCAATATCATCCTATAGCCTCTTTATACACTATCGGTAAATCTTCAACAACAAAGTATAATAAATAGTGAAACCCCAAGGAAGTAACTTATCATGATCTTCTTACTTATTATCAAATATTTCAGGAAATAAAAATTTTCGCTTCGTATTAATTATGAAGTTTTGACTAATTGCCTTCTGTAAAACGAGAGAGGGAGGGTGTTTATTAGAAGTTTTATATTTACTTTTAGATGATACATTCAAATTCAATGTTTTTCTTTACTTTTGTCTTCACTTATAAGCTAAAGAAATTCAATTTTTAAAATAACCGAAATTCTATTGTGTTGTGCATTTAATCAAGGAATTTTTCAATATTTTTTTCGTTTTTCAAAATTTCCTGTGTTTCATCATTACCTTGTAGGAATTGTTATATTATTCTGATAATTCATTTTCTATAAATTCCTAATGTGGCAGAAAGAAATAAGATATCGCTTTTCTCTCTTGATAAAACTTAAGATTTAAGACCAAGCGCTCTTGTATTTAAATGTTAAATTATGTTTATGTAACAACAAACACAGATATATTTTACAGTTTTCCTTATTGTTACTTTCCTTTTTCAGTCACTTCAGGAAGTTCTTTCTTTGACTCTACTTATACTTGTATTTTTATTGGCATTTTAAATATAAAATTTTGTGAACGATTTTCAATGTCTGTGTGTCCTTTTCAACAAAAAATATTTTTTAATTTTGACTCCAATTGTGGTTAAAAACTTTTCGTAATCTTTAAACTTTTAAAAAAACTTTACACAGATTTCTTATCCTAGTATATAACTCATGAAAAACTCCGAATCTTCGAGGTAGGTAGTTAAGTGTTGTCGGGGAGACGAAAATATACAAAGCAACCGTTCTATCTTAAACTTTGACATAATATGCTATTCTGCTTGACTATTGTTATGAAGGAAACATATTTTTTTTAATTAGTTTATAATGGTCATTGGTTGAAGAAATAGATCTTGTTAAAAATTCAGAAGAAGGTTCAGGTTTTTTGTGTTGTTCAGACTGTAAAGAAAATGAAATAAGAAATAGAAGAAAAAGTATGTTCGTAGGTCGTTCAATAAGTTCTTAGAAAAAGACAGAAAAAACATGTCATTCTAGGTAGATTTTATTTTTTAAATTTTTGATATAATCTCCTTTTATCTATGTTCACTTTTTGAAGCCTTTCTCCAACTTTTTAAAGCCATTTAAAAAGTAATATTTTTGAAAATCCTCAAAAGAGGATCTGTTTGGGCAATGACTTCTTCGTTTGACGTGAACCGTTGTCAATAGAGCCATTTTGTTTAAGTTTTGATATAAAAAAAAGTCAATGGGGATCAAATCCGATTAATATGATGAACATTGTAACAGTTCGAACTTTAATCCATGATTTTTTTCCATCAAAACTACACAGGTAAGACCCGTGCATTGTCTTGTTGGAAGATGATCTTTTCCTTTTTCAAATGAGTAAATTCTTTTCTTGATTTCTTCACTCAACCGGTGCAATAACGACGTATAATACTCTCCCGTTATTGGTTTCCCTTTTTCCGAGTATTCGGTGCAGAGAATTCAGTGGGCATCTCAAAAACTATGGTCATCACCTTAACGACCGATTCCACCTTCTTTGCTTTATTTGGAGCCCTTTAGTCTCCTTCTGTTTTGACAGTTCTTTTGTGTAAAGAATACAGTAGTGTATCCACGTTTCGTCTGCATTTATGTATCGAATGCAGAAACTCATTAGGATTGCGACGAAAAATCGCAAAAACTGCTTCAGACTCGACCACACGATTGCGTTTATTTTTCACTGAGAACAAACGGAGCACTCAACTCGCTTGCTTCAACATTTTCCTACCCAATATTTCTTACGAAATTTAAAGCACTATATTTTGTGATATGCCAGTGACTTCAAATATTTCGCGCATTTTGATTCGTCGATCATTCAAAACTATATCGTGGATTTTGTCAATTATTCCTAGAGTAGTAACTTCCACTGGACTCGTTATCTTTTGTGGATGCACGGACACGTTTAAACTCATGTATCCAATTTTGAGCAATTGCAAACACAGGAGCAGATGTGCTATGAGCTTCAACTTAGCTATGATGTCTTTATGTGTTAGACGTTTTAAATATAAGTGTTTAATGACCACTGGAAGCTTCCGTATTTTCCTTTTCCTAAATGAACACTAGTTCCTTGCTTCAATGGACGAAAAAATCGAGCGTCATCTCTTAGATTTTCTAAGGACTTATTGAACCACCTTTGTATTTTAAATATTAAAAAAAAATTATGTGATCTTATTAAAATAAGAAGACATATGAGCTCCTCATTATAGAGTTAGACCTTTTAGGACACTAATTCGCATTTGTCAAGTAGTATGCCTGTCTCTACACTACACTGCTGAGGAGAAATGATATTTATCGATATTTTCTACTTGTTATATTTTTGATATTTCAGTATTCCTATGCAAGCGTATACTATCATTTATGGAAGGAAAATTTGAGCCCTTTGAGTCTGGCATAAAACACACATGATCTAGGATAGTCTGGATTCAATACCACAGTGGTGTCAGTATATATACGTCAAAGATGGGAAATGGCATTCTGCAATTGTGCATAATGCCTGTCCATATCTATATTTCTGGGTTATAATGATCATCTTCGTAGACATAGTTATAGTAACGAGTTTCCTTTTCTCATCATACTAGCTGTGGCATTTAAACACTCTTAATATTGAGTTTGAATTCATCAGAGAACATTATTCTAAATCATTTTGGTTCACAATGAATACCAAATTTATCTAATTAAAGGATGGCATGCTAATATAATGTTAAAAACATGCTTGTAAATCGGAAAAAAATATTTAACGGTTTCCGAGAAGGTTATTTATATTAATATATTATAACGGTAATTTATATACACAGAAGGTTAAAAATATTTAATGGATTTCAAGAATATGATAAATATTTCTATCCTCTATTAGAGATACATATCTCATTGAGATGTGATTTTTCTTCCATGACTTTAAGCAAACTTTCCAAATCCTGATTTAACTAAACAGATTTTTTTAATGCTATGCAAAACTCTTCGAAAACTTTATATTTGCAGTAACTAGAATAGCACATCTTTCATCTCTACATCAAAATGCCCTACTAAAATTGTATGCATTCAAATAATGTCTTAAAATATTCTGCACTCAATATTTGCAGTGAAAATAAATATTTGAAGCTCTATTTTCAGATACTTACAAATAATTCTCCAAGAAATTTAAAGTAAGTTAGTATCCAACTCGTGTAAGATTCTCAAACACTTTTAGTCCCCCCCCCCTAAGTTTATATCTAAAAGTTATAAAAATTAACAACTTGTATTCATGCTGATATTAATATAAATTACAATTTTCCACAATACTTAATTTTTTCGTGATTTCTTGGGATTATTTATAACAAACCTTTACATTTATTGGCTATTATGTAATTATATTTAAGCAGCTTAACTAGCGATTTTGAGGAAAACAAATCTGAAAATATGCAAATTTCTATCGTTTTATTCAAAATAAATTTTCAGCTATTTCACATATCATACAGATGAATATTAAATAGTGTCAGATAAGAGTTACAAAGTTAGCTATTATTCAAATAATTCTTGATTTTGAGCCATAGACAACTAAAAAGAGTGATATTTGAGCAGGTATTTCATTTCGCGTAATTTCATACAATCTCACTTTAGGATTTTGTAGACCAATAATATTTAACGTACATAAGTCTTTATTATTTCAATATATATATATATATATATATCCTAAAGTGAGATTTGAAAAATCCTAAAGTGAGATATATCGATTAAAATTACTATAGTATTAAAAACTAAATTATGATAAAATTGAAAATGCATTAATATATTATCGATACTCGATACTGTCAAAATACTGTCCTTCTTTCTAAAACTTGAATTTGTATAGTTTTCTTTATAAAATTGAGTTAATCATATTATAAATCCGTTACGCATAAGACATTAAAAACTTTTCAGGTAGAACGTTGTATACTTCCATGTATTAACATAAAATGTTATTACTTTTTTTTCAACAATAACCGAAACAGGCGAGAATAACTTTTAGTTTACTCGACCTTATATATTTTTACACCACTCTTTTATCATTTCGTATCCATTTTGTTTTCCATTTTAATGATTACCTATTTAGTAAATAGAAAGTGTTCCCTTTATAACTCTGGAAAGCAATTCTCAAAAATCGAATTCATTTTACGTTGTGTGGGAAATTGAAGGCTCTGAGCGGATGGGAACCATTAATTTAAGCAAGTCTTAAGACAAGGAATAGATTTTTGTGTTCCATTCTTATCATGCTTGGCATGTGTGGGTGGAAAAAGAAACATGTTTGGGTTTGCAAATTTTGACCTGGTCATAGTTTTTCTCCTAAGATCCGACAAACATCGAGAGGGTGGAGTTGCTAATACAATACCGAAACATAGAAATACCTTCTTTACTCAAAGAAAACTAAATTCTCCAGGAAAAAGAAACTTCTTAAAAAATAGTATTGGTACATTAGTTCGCAGAAAGATTAGGGGAATAGAGAAAAAGCAAACCATTCATTCTGTGCTATTTAATTCAGTAAAATGTCAATTTAGATGCTATTTTATACACACTTTCAAAAAATTGTATAGTGAATAATATAATTATTGATAAAATCAATTAAAAAAAATTCAGTTACTTTATTTAAGGTTTCGTTTCATATTTACAATATTTTAATAGTTAAAAATAAAGACCATTTAATTTATGTTGAATAATTTGTGTATGATATCAAGCATTCTTTGTTTAAAGGAATGGAATATTATATAGTTTATATTATGTGCATGATATTCAACATAAATTATATTGTCATGATTTGTTATTATTCACAAATGCGTTCACATATATAATGTGGGAATAAATCCGTTTCTTAGAAAAGAGACAGTAATTTAATCTAATTGCTTCTTATTCTAAAGGAATTCTTAACATGTAAAAGGACAAAAAGAAAACTATTGTAAACGATGAATATGAAATAAGATGAAACTTTTCTTGGGGAGAGATATATTTGTTTAATACAAAAGAACCCATCCGACGCGATTCATTGTTAAGCTTAAATTAAATACTGAGCAATTTAAATAAGATGTTGGTAAACTTGTATAAGTCAGGGTTAGTTAACACATTTAATAAGTCTCGTTTGATGAATGGTTCTCTCGTCCAAAAAATAAGACTGTTCTAATGCAACAAAACTTACTCTAAGAAAGTAGTTTAGGTCAAATAGTCAAAAAATAATATAAATTTCATTTCGTATGTAGATCAGATGACGTCAGTCAATGCAATCATCTTTGAATTTAGGATTAATTACCTCATTGAACAACTTCTACAAATATCGAAAAAATTACTACTGAGAAACTAATAAGCAATGAAAAAAGAAATAATTATACGGTAATTATGTATTGGTTATCAAAAGTTTAAATTTGATGTTTGATTATTATATTTATCGCAACAAAATATTATTTACCTTGTTTTATATGTTACTGTCAAAAAATAATTTAGTAAAACTTAAAGATCCTAACATCCATACTCAGACATAGAATTTTTCAGAAAAAATGAAAACCATTTTATTACAATTTTTTGCTCCCTCCAATTTAAATATATTTAAATACATTTGTATTTCATACCTCGATATTATTTTAATCATAGTAAAACTGTGTATGGCAACTACTCTTTCGCATAACTAAACGTTGAGTTATAATTTCATTGTTTCTGTTATATGCCACACAAAACTATCGAACCCACGACCTCTGTGACTCAATTTCAATTGTGAGGCAATTTCATCCAAAGACTTGATTTTTAATTTAAAATATTAGTTGTTATTTGTCTAACATCTGAATGATTCTAGATATTTTTTCAGTATTCAAGTTGGTGGTTTCTCGAATATTCTGTGTGTGTATAAAGGCTGAGCCCACACATCAGTTGTGGGCAAGTTCTGTGATGTTATTTTATTCAAGTAAAAAATCTGATTGCTTACAGTAACGGTGTAATTACTTGCATCTTTGTGACAATATAAGTACAGGTATGGAAAAATACAAAATACTGTAAAGTAGTAACGATTAACCGATGTAAACAAAACATATTATAATTAGAGATTAAATTACAATTAATCTGAAGTAATTCGAGTTAAGTTTCTTTTCTGTTTTGAAAAGTAATAGGTTCAAAAATATACCTCAAGATGAATTATATTATAGCATATTTATATTACAGATTGAATGTATTAGTTTGAATAATATTTTAAAATTCATAACGAATATTGCATAATTTTGATGTACATTCATATAACCCTTTAATTTTTAGCAATGTCTTCTCCATATAAAAACATGTTCCTGTAAATCTTTATGAGCAACAGATATAGTTAATCTACTTAACATAATATTTTTACTGTAATTTTTTTATAGATTTTAATAACAAAACAAAACAAAATGTATACTATTGCTTGTCAAGTGTGTTGTTAAAACGATAATTCTTAATTAAAGCTATTATCTTCTAATGCTGAAGAAGCTGTGTTATTTAAACTTAAAAGAAATACTTTCTGATCATGAAGTCCCAAGAAATATCTTAAGAGAAATATTACGGTCCTAGGTGATTAGGAAATATGTCCGGTTATCTATAGAACTTTTAGGAACAATAAATTCTTTCTTGGAAAGAAGTATAAATTTTGACCCTCCTTCATGGCAAATTATAATAAGTTTATTAATTAAAGTCTATCTAAACTGTCCATCTTAAGCAAGATGTTCAATGAATTAAAAGGTGCTAAAATGTATGAGGACATTTAATTTTATACGCAAAAGTGCTAAATTGAATATATATTTTTAACAAAATATGAACATGTTTGGAAATCAAATCCTTTATTTTAAATTTTCGTGTATTTTAAGAAAGTAAACAGAAGTCTTTAACATAATTAAAAGCTCTTTTTTATTTCGATAAATTCTGTTCTTTTGAGACATTTGTTATTTTTTCACCTTTAATTATGAAATTGTTTGTATAATTTAAGAAGTCAAAAATATCTTTTTTAAACTAAGACTACCACTGAAAAGAAATTATTTCTTTTAATTATTATTTTCTTCCCAGATTATTAAATTTATTTATAACTAATAATACCATCGAAAAATAACATTTAATATTTTAAGAATAATAAATCAATCGAAACATATTTTTGAAAGCACTTTTGATTTAAATATTATTCCACCTTCTGATAGTTGTAATTAAACAATGTAATATTTTTTTCTAACTTAAATGCATAAAATTCCAAAACAGAGAATTCTATCATTTATGAAACAACATGAACTTAAAACTTTATTAGAATCTTATTTAGAAGAGCATCATATGTTAATGATGCAAAATATGTTTATATTTTAGGAGTCATGATGTGGAAAGTTAAAGTGAGATACATAATCATCTTTCGTTTGAAGTTTTACATCCTTTAACTGATAAATCCATATCGCTTCCACTCTAAACTCATCTGAAAGACCAAGAAAACTCAAGAAAGTTTTCACTCTAAACTGTGCTATCAAAAAGATCAAGTATTTTTTCTTTTATCCTTTCCCTCAAACGACTCATTTAACACTTGAGAAATGACTTACATACGTCAACTTATCGTCAATATAAGGAGAGATGTGGACATTTCACAGTCATTTTTTTGCAGTATTTTTGCTGTATTTCGATGTAGAAAAGGATTTTTTTTTAAAAAAAAAAGGGCCTTGTGATGACTTTATTGCTTTCTCGTCCCATCACATTTACATAACATGTACCTGCTTTTAAATACCTTGATAAATTGCTCTTGAGATTGATCGCTGAATTTATCATCGTTTCTGTGATCTTACTTCAATTATTAATACTATGTACGGCTTAAGACATTTGATCTATCCAGATATGTTCTTTATTTGACAGGTTTTGAGAATAAAGGAGACTTGTTAGATTTTCACATTTAAAACTAAATTTACTTATTCGATTTTTTTAGAAATTATAGTAGCTCAGATTTCCGTAGAAATTAATATTAAAATACATAATATCTACAAATATATAATGATGTTAAGGATTAATTATTTCTATATTTCTTCGGGTGGTTGCTGTTAATTTAATTAATATTATGTTGAAATATTACTTATATTCTTTTGAATATACGATATTGTACAAATAGTACCATTGCTTAAAATTTATAAATACTTTCTATAAACTTCATATATACATCGCTGTCTCTTTGAAAAATCTCTTAAACTATCCAATAGACATGGTTTGTGTAAAAAGTCTTTTTCAAAGAATAAAAACAGGAGGAGGAGTTTTAAATCATTTGCATATAGTATATGTGATATGCACTCCTCAAAAGAGAAATTGGAACACCAAGAAATAATGCATGTAGAGTCATGCAAATTTCAGGAGTGATAGTGGGGATATGGATATGCAAATGTTAAAATTGGCGTACTCATCTGATGCCGTGGTACTCATATTCGGGCTATAAAGGCCAGCAACTTTCCATCTCCTAAACAGCATCTGAGGTTTTATGTAACATATGCGACTTTCGAAAAAGAGAAGAAAATACCTCTGAGACGTCGGTGAGCTCAATACCATCAATTAACGAGCGGGGAATGTGACCGTATTATCGAACTCTATGAACAGTGTTTGTCGCTGCGCACAATATCTACTTGTGTCGGGCACAACGTGAGTACCATCCAACGTTATATCACACGATAGATTCAGGAATATCTACGTGCACGCCGAAAAGGAAGTGGTGTGAACATCAGAGAGCACAGATAGGAGTATTCGCCAATTGACTATTCGAGACCCTTCCTCCAAGGCACGTGACATCAGGAGCAGGTAGATATGTGTCCACCCAAACCATACGCAACAAATTGCATGAAGTACAGTTACGTGCACGGGTACCAAAGCAACAGAGGTATCGTTAACCGTTCAACACAAGGCTAGACGCCTGGTGTAGTATCAACGTTATCGTACCTGGACCATCGAATTGCATCTGGTATTGTTCACGAATGAATCTAGTTTCTGTTTGTGGAGAAAGGATGGTCGTCATCGGGTATTGCAGCGACCTGGAGAACGCTTCGAACCAACCCATTTCGCCGAAAGTCAAACCAATCCTACACCGGGCATAAGGGTTTGGGGTGGCCTAATGTTTGATCACAGGATATCTCTGGTACACATTGATGGCCGTTTAACAACGTACAGCTACGTCTCTCAAGTTGAGGAGCCTATTGTTCTGCCCTTGTTGCAGGGAGCACCCAACTCAGTATACCTGCAAGACAATGCCAGGCCGCTTTTCGCACGGCGAACTCTCAACATCCTGACTGGATTTGTCATCCTTCTCTGGCTGGCAAACACTCTAGATCTGAATCCCATCGAACACCTGTGGGATTTCATTGGATGTGACATGAACCGACGACCACTTGCGCAAACCGTGGATAATCTGCGCTCAGCAGTGGATATGGCTTGGTAACGGTTACCTCAGGCAACTATCAATGAACTAATTGATAGACTGCCTCGCCGGATTGAGGCCTGTATAGCTGCCGATATGATCACATTAGATACTTAATACATTGGTTTATAATGATTTTATTTGTCTGCTTTTTAATCAATTGCATATCCACCTCACCACTATCGCTCCTGAGATTTGCTTGACGCTACGTGCATTATTTCTTGGTGTTGCAATTTCACTTTTGAGGAATGTATAAATATACAATTTCCAAGAATAGCATGATGTATAATTCCTTAAAAACAATTTAAAATCCTTCATTCGTAATACCGAAAATGCGATGACTTAAAATTTCCTCAAAGTAAATTTTGATATAAAAAGAAAAAACTTTTTTTCCTTGTGTATGTAAGGATAGATATATCATCAATTTCTTCTTATATAAAATCCTATTCAATTAGTTTTCAAAACAATGTTTTGAATTCAGAGAGGGAGAATGTATATATATATATATATATATATATATATATATATAACATATATATAACATATATATATATGTGTGTGTGTGTGTATATATATAAATATATAAAATTATAATACATTTGTATGTGCACACGATATTATTATCACTATTATTTCTCTTTATTTATTTGAGATTTGAAAATTCTCAACTTTATATCCATTTTCTAACTCAAAATTATCTCAAAATTATCTCATTAAAACTTATCGTCTATGTTCAGCGTAAAAAAAATTCCTTCTTGCTTGAAATAAAAAAATTTTATAACTATACTAAGAAATTCAAAAGCAGTTTAATCGTTTAAAGAAAAGAAAAATGATACATAATTGATAGCATTCAATACTGGCATTCTGTATACTTTTCTCTTCAAAGTTTTGTTTTATGAATTTTCGAAATGTACTCTGAAGCATAGAGAGCCATATTATTATTTTTAAAAACAATTTACGTTATTACGTTTTATTTTGGATTCTAATTTTGGTACTAAACGTAGTTGCATTTCTAACGTAGTTGTATTTCTACGAAACTGAAAAGCGTTAGTAAAAATTTCAATAAATCAAATAAAATCTTAAAGGCTTCTATCTTATTTTGTTTGATTCATATAATGTAATGTCTGGGTAACTAACTTTTTCTCAATTTTGTGAGTTCTAAAATTGCTTTTCATCAACCCCAGAGCGGATTTAATTTTATTTTGCATTGCCCTGTAATTCAGAAAAATTATACCATTAGTTAAATAGGTTTTAACTTGATCTACTTAATGAAATTTCTGATGCAATGTTTACACCCAATATATCAATTAATTTATTTTTAAAGAGTAAAATGTAAATCATTCATAATAAAACTACCAAGAATAAAATGTTTTTTTTTTCTTGGTTTTTTTTTCACTTAAGCATCATTTGAATGAATATAAACTATTTTAAATGTAATGTCAGCATATGGATGTATTTCTCCTTTCCTATTCAAAAGATAGACAAATTCTTTATCTATAGAAAACCTCTGAATCTAAACGCTAACCATTTTAGCCTTGTCTGAGGAAAGATATTCACTTTGGATAAGTTTTAGTCTTAAAAATTCCGTGTCTGGCATGATCTTAACTTTGTATAACATTAAATAACTTAAGTTCTTTATTTAATAAACTGAATTTTGATAAAAAAAAAATTGAGGGTTGTAGTTGTTGTTATAAATATACCATTTTTAAATGCAATTTTCCAACTGGAATCCAATGCTAATTTGTTACTTTTAAACTACACAATACTATGTTGATCGTTTATTTCAATGGAAGTTTCTTGTTTAATATTTAAAAGTGTAAAAACAACACATCTCGAATAAAAGTTTATTAAGAAAAAGATCCATCACAATGCAGAAAATGTTAAAAAAAATTTGAAATTATGAAACTAAAATTATGCTTCTGTATAATTTTTGTTATTTTGATTAACATTAAAAATTGTCAAATGCTAAAGAAAATTAATGTTTCTAATAACCCATAAATGTATTCTTAAATAAAAAAAACCATAAGTAGCAAAAGAGATTTGAATGCATATATTTTCAAAAGTGTTTTTCAGTAAGCAATTTAAAGTCAAATTGAAGGGTTTGTAGTTTGGGGTTGTTGTTCATAAGCACCTGCTTTCAAATCAAATTCACAGAAATTCTTAATTTATTTCACCATAATATAAAAGAATATTTGGGCTTTCCTCTAAGTTGACAAAATTAAGCAAGTAAATAAAAAAAAATCTAAATTAGTAAATAGCGTTTATGATATGCGGTTGTTATTTTTTTTTCAAACATAAACAACGATTAAGAAAAGAAAAATTCTAAAAATATACGAAATAGTTTTTTCATTAGATTAAAACAAAAGCTTGTTTGTGACAAAGTTGTTAGAAGATTCAGTTAAGTACTTCAAAAGAAAAAAATTCCTCTGAAGAAATCGATATAGAAGATTAATTCCTTTTCTAATTAAAATGATTAATGAGCTACAAAAAGAACCATTTTTAAATATAAATGCTGAATTTGTTTGCTCAATCGGTTAGACTCTCAAACCCCATTAAACATGCAATTTTGTTTCTATTTGACAAAGTGTGCGTAA
Organism: Nephila pilipes; assembly: GCA_019974015.1. Classification (NCBI taxonomy): domain Eukaryota; kingdom Metazoa; phylum Arthropoda; class Arachnida; order Araneae; family Nephilidae; genus Nephila; species Nephila pilipes. The sequence goes on from BMAW01003249.1 coordinate 471,231, forward strand.
TTAATCAAAGAATTTGAAACATATTGATAAAACTGTAATTATGTAACTTTAATATTCCTGATATGCATATTTTTCTTTCGTTTACGTATAAGATATTATTAGCTACAAAAATGCTTTCGGTGATTGGGTCACTTTAGACTAATGATTATGAGGTTGAGTTTCTAGGTCTGTGGAATACGGTCTTCTCTTAATATTCAAGGCAATCCATGATTTTCAGTCCAGATTCTACCCAAGACATCTTTGTATGTAAATAGTAAATTGCTCATTATTATATTGTAAATAGTAATTGTTAAATATTGCAAAATTTCTCGAAGTCTTTATAAGATTTGATGAGGAAATCAGTATAACAATGAATTAGCTGAAGTGTCGTCGTCTTTATTGAACTTGGTGCATAGTTATGTGATAAATCAAATATCTTTAGATGGGTTGGTTTAATACGAGGGATTATAGTTACTATAATCATTGATTTGTGTAGTAACTTATATTAATCGTTACATCGTAATCATATATTAAAATGAAAAGGATCTAAGAATATCATTCAAATGAGCAGGATTTTCTCTAATAGTAGCTGATTACAAATACAAAACATCACTTATTTAAAAAAAAAAAAAAAAATGCACTGTGAAATTTTTAGTTTTATAAAAAAATACTTTTATTTTCTACCAAAATAACAAAATTTCAAATTTATCACTTTATCAATATCTAACTCTTAATATTTTATTTTTAGATCACACTCAAATCAAAAGGGAAACATTAACTACAAATTGCTTGTCTGAAAAAAAATAGAATACCATTTTAAGAATCAATGTATAACATTCAAGACTAAATGCTTTCAGCTTACATTACGAATAAATTTCATTGTTAGATCAAACATAAGTTAAATGGAAATATTATTAACACTTTCAAACTATTTGTCTGATGAAGAATTAGTATATCTTTTAAAAGCAATATATAATATTAAAGATTCACTATGTTGAGCTTTCATTAAAAAAAATGTATTGTTAGATCGTACACAAACTAAAAGGGAAAAACTATTAACTGTTTCAAATTGTTTGTCTGAAACACAATTAGTACGTCTTTTTTACATTTTGAAGAAATATTTTGACAGAAAATATTTGATAACATGTCAATTGAAAATGGGTTAAATAAGTACAAAAGGAAATAAATACGATCTACGTCTTATGAGTAACGTTTCAAATAAAGTAATGATAAAAAAAAGTAAGCAAAAGGTAAGAAAAGGGAGATTTAAAGATATTTATTATATCAATAGTTAATTATATCCTCATAATTTTTTAAACGATGAGCAAAACCTAACAGCATAGTGATTTTTCTGTATGTTTTAATTACCTTACTGATTAGTCGACTCCTATGCTAGAAATCTGGCATCTAGTTAATGAAACATAATTTTGTTAATACTTCGCATATACAAGTGTATTTGCATAAAATTTTAATTTAATATAAGTGTTCAAAATATTATCTCTTTCAGCTTATAATTCTAAAGTTAATAATATTTTAAGTGATGAGTAAAACTAGCAACATATTTCGTTCTCGGAATATTTTAATTACCTTAATGCTTATTCAACTGTCTTGCTTGGACGCTGACAGCCAATAATGAAACAAACCTTTTTTAATATGTGGCAGCCAATCATATTTGCACGAGTTTAAAATCAAATATCTCGACCACAAGAGAAGATTACTTAATTTTGGCTCAACTCATCCAGCCTCAATCGAGTACTATTTGTTTAGAGAAGATGAGGGGTGGGAGGTTTCCATGCTACTCTGTGTTCCATTCTTTTAACAACGATCTAGGAGTAGAAGAAAGAAAAAAAAATGCGAGACATAAAATCTGCGGTGGCTGATTTCAAATTGCATATCATTTCCTAAGTTAGAAAAGTTGTTAACCTGACATCCGGTTGGAACCCTTTTCTAAGCAATATTCCAAGCTCATAAAAGCTAACCAGGAGGGCATTAGCTACTCTCTATTGGGCCATTCAGTGTCGATTTTATAGAAGTAGCTGTCATAAACTGAAGTCATAAAACCGTGATTTACGCTGAAACCTCTGCTCTTGCGGATGTTTAATGTCGTCAGCCGGATATTGCGATCGAACCGAGGCAGACAAAACCAAGTGTTACATCCCTCTTGGCTTTCCTTATTGTTGATGATGCTATCTTCAACCAGAATTGAAAACGCTTCCTGAGAAATCACGAGAGGTGATGGTGGACGGATTCTATAGGATCCAATCATGAGCTGCGTTTTTTTATTCGTTCAATAGATGTTAAACGTTTCCTATAAAGAGACAAATAAAAATATTTTATTGTATTATTCCGATTTGAAAAATATTTAAACACAACAATAATTTTTATTTCAATAGAGATGAAGTTAAATTTTTAGCATCTTATAAGTAAAAAAATATTTTCTTATTCCATTTTTTGTTCAGTAAATATAAAATTCAATAACTTTCTTCATATGTGTGTCTATCTTACCGTTTCCTTTCATTTTTCTTATCCCTTGATGACAATATACACCAAAGTAATTAAAAAAAAGAAATATTTGCATATGACGAAAAAAATATGTAATGGCCGACTATCTTTAATGGAATAGGAATGGCTTAATTGTTTCTCAAAATTCGGCAAACATGCATTTCATAAAGCGGAATCTTATAATTGGAAAATATATTTAAAATTACTTTTGAAAAAAAGATGTTTCTAAAATGCATGTTGACTCTAATGCTTATGTTGAAGTTTCTAATACAATATCATAAGAATTGAAAACATAAAATGTGGAACTGTTATAAAAATTTAGAAATATAAATTTCTGAAAAAAATACATATTTAGTGACATTGTTTTGAAAATGAAAATGAGAAAAATTTGTTTTTAAACAGGTATATAGGTAACAATATGCTTTTGAAAATATCTCAAGTTTACAGTCATTCTATCCGGCAAACTCATAACACAAAAAATATATGCGTCGTATAGGTATTTGGTAAAACCAAATAAAATGTATACATAAGAGTATACTGAAGGTTGGAACCACTATAGAATCTTTTTATTCGTAAAACTTCAGTTAATAAAAATTCACTGAATAACATTAAATATTACACAAATTATATAATGTCAATTATAAACTAGTTCAATGAAATGCTTTAGAGTTTTGAATATTTCATTTTAGTTAAATCTTATTGAGCTCAAAAATAAAATATCTTTTAAAATGAAAAAAAAAATTTCTTTTAATTCTTACTCAACACGATACGTTTATAAAATATGATACTATTTTGGAAGTTTATCAAATGAATTTAAAAATTTCAAGCAGCCTTAATTTCATGAAAATATCAGAGAAAAATTATAGCGTAATGTTGCTGTTTTTGAAGTTACTAATAAAACTTTTTCCAGTGACTCAATTAGAATAAATTACAAGTTGTATCTAGTTTATTACTTTTAGTGTTTTAAATTATGATTAATAAGTTTACATGGATTATTGAATCGAGATTCAAAATTTCTACAACGTATTATTTTCTAGGAGTCTAAAATAGGCTCGTATAAAAATAATATAGGTACGTTTAAAATCTTGTTAGACAATTTATTGAATTTTGTAATAATTTATTGCATTCTTTTTATGTTGTTTAAAAAGTATTTTTCATATTAGGTTTCACATTATTCGGTTAGTTTTAGATTTTATATTTATTATGAATTATTTTCAATTTATAACTATGCTACAAACATTATTAAAAAGTGAAATATGTAATAAGTATTCTCGTGTATCTAAAGTTCTTAACAAAGTAATTATATATTGTTGAAAGAATTCTGCTCAGTGATATAATGAAATGCATCTATTAACGTATATCTGATGTTTAATTATTTATACTTGAAGTATTTTCCAGTGTTTAATAAATTCGAACACCCATTCATATACTGAGTGTGTAAAATGTGTGTAAGATTCTCAGTTTAAATAGATGTTTTACATCTAATTTTGATAATCAGAGGAGTTCATTTTCAAAGAAATGCGTGTACTTTCTCTTCAAACTTGTATTTTTAATTCATTTGAAAAATTCAAAATTCCATAAATATTGTCTTTCAACTGCAGTTTTCAATCTACTTGAAAAACAATTATAAATAGTAGCACAGGTTGTTTCGAAACTCATAGGCAAAAATACCGCATGTTCTCCGCCTATGCGTTATAAGTTGAAAATTGCTTGTTTAGATGTTTTCTATCATCTTTTAAATTTTTGCCCATGAGTTTGGAAACACCAGTACAGTTCTGCACAAAGTTTTTAAATACCTATCCTTAATTCTCAAAAATAAATTTTTAAAGTAAAATAAATTTCTCAAATAAATAAGAAATAATTTTTTTAAATTTAAAAATCTAACCTTAATTTGCACAACAATAATTTTTTTTTTTTTTTTGAAATTTCAAATAAATATTCCCTCGAGAATAACTCATCGTTTATGTTTAACACCTTTTAACTTCTAATCAGTTTCGATTTTGAAATTTTATAATCACATAATGCCTATTAACAAAACTCTGGAAACATATATATCTTTAACTCAAGCTATTTTAATTTTCAAATTAAAATTATATAAAACCATTTCATTTTAAATAAAATGTATTATAAGTTAGAAAAATATAACTAAGAAAAAAAATAGTGAACGAGGGAAATAAAAGTTTCACGTGTTCTGAACTAGAACAGAGGGAAAAAATTCACTTCAAGTCTCTTAAGATGATTACAGGTTCAACTACTCCAGGAATGTCTGGGTTACCTGCTCCGCTGTAAATTTCCTACCGATTTCAGGGATCAATGCGGATTTGTATTTTTTGTCTGTGGAGGAGTCAAGTGACAGGTTAATGGCAACCACTACTCGAAGCGGAATAAAAATCTGCACTGCATTAACCAATTAGCCGATTGCTTTTGAAGAATGTTGCTCTTTTCAACTTTTCATTAGGCTGTCATGTGACGAACTATTTCTCCTTTCTGTAAATTAAGTGTGAAAATTCTTATAAGCTAATGATGTTGTGAACAACTGAACGCAGTTCTATTTATAGTAACTGTATACTCGTAAATTTCTGTTATAACCTGTTGTTTAAAAGAAAACGAAAATAATTCAGCTCTAAAAGGTATGAGAGAATATACATAAATATATTCAAATAGATGAAAATATTATTAATTCAAAATTTCTTTATGAAAAATAATAAAACCTATATTAATGATTTAAAACGTTTGATTAATGCTTGAAGAAATTTGCCAAACACTAAACTCCACAGCAACGTCCAAAATAAAGTTTACTTCTGATCAGACGAGACATATTACATCTATGTCAGCTCCAAATTTTCAACTAATCTGAATTTTTTATGAGTATATATATATATATATATATATAACATATATTTAAGTAAAAAATTTTCCTTTTTGTATTAAAATAATTTGTAATATATTTTAATCATAGATTTATTGTAAAATATGTTCATTATTCTATCAGTAAGAATAAAGATAATCTTTTATTACTGAATACAATGTAATATTATTGAATGAACTGTGTTTTCATTCAATAATATTTTATTGAATTAGTCAATAAATTAAAAAAAAAGTTTTATAAGATATTGAACTACTTAAAAGAGAAACAAAAAGAATGTCTGGAATTTTCTCTTTATTTTAAGTATACGGATTTAAAAAGAGAAGAAAATATTTCATATATATATATTATACACCAATATTTACCATTATGATTATATTTCCTAAGAAAAAATCATATGCCTATATCTAAATTACTGTAGAACAATATTATTTCATCAATATAGGAAAAGTATGTTTTCCTGTCTGATTTAGATTTCATAGATCTGTGTTGTTTTGCGCTTCTCCTGCACTGTTTACTTTTCCTTTTTCCAACCTTATATATTTTCTTTCAGTTTTCTTCTGAAATACTGCTTACCAGTTTTGTTTCTTGCGATTTATATTCTTCTTCTGCATTACCAAATCGTGCTTCCTCAGACAAATTGCTAAAATTTTATCCCATGTTTTTAGTGCCAGTTTTTTCCTCTATTTTTATTCTGATGTTATACATAGAATTTTTGGAGAAATTTTCTTTTCCTCCACAGGATGATGAACTTTTTGCAGTGAAACAGGATAATAGGGATTGAGATTTAAAAAAACATGTTTGTTCTTTTAGTATCAATAATTAAAATTACTCAATTTCTCAAGAGTTTCCCAATTTTTATTCTAATAATATGACTCGTAAGATAATTTTATAAAATGATATTTATTACAGTTCAAAATGAAACGAGTTATATATATTTTGTGTTAAATTAAGAATATGTTATTTAATTTGTGACGAATTGTAACAGTTATGATTAAAATATATTGTTACTTAATGACAGTCTAAAAAATCTTTATGCCCTTCATTCAAGCATTGAAAAAGCAATATCAAAAGCAATTTATAATGTGTACTGATTAACTGATCACGTCCCAATCCAAAGATTATTTAGAAGAATTTTACTTATCTTGGTAACTCAAAGCAATAGACTTCAAACAACTGGATCCTATGCAAATTAATTTTAATTATTTATCTGAAAAAGATAAACCCCTCAGTATATCGTCTCATAGTTGCTAGAACAAATACAATGCTCCTATGAATCTCTCTAATTCCTCTATCTCCTTTATTCTATTCACTATGCTTATTATTAAGTAAAACTCATTCACATATGTCGCATTTCTATACCAGATTAGGCTTTGATATCAAACATCGTAGTAAAGCAGCCAGCAGAAAAAATAAAAAATACGCTTGAAACCCCAGTACAATTTCATAGACCAACTTATTTTGGTATCTAATGTAGCCCCTTTCAAAGTCATGTAAATTTTTTATATTTCAAATGTTACTTTGAAAAAAACCCTAATAACATGCTCAAGGCATTACATCAAATAATATTGTAATTAAAATTCAAAAATAAATAATTAATATATTTGAAATATTTCCGAAATACAGAATATTTTCGAATAAACTATGATAAAACATTTTGTTTCCCATATTTATTTATTTTACTATGCTTAACTTTCAGAGAATAGAAATAAAGAACTGTACATAGAAATTTTTCCAACAATTGCAAATAGATTACTGCTATAACCAATCATTTAAACAGATGATAAAAATTGTATATGGAAAATAGTTCAATTACTATTCAGTTTTAAAACTGAAGAGCGAACGCATTTTGTAGAAGGTATTTTAATCTGATATAAGAATGTGAATTAATTTTTCTAGGTTATATTTGAAATCTCGAAAGAGTAATAGGTAAAATATTTAATATTTGCAAATATATATTATCAGTTTTCCGTTATGTGTGTCAAAATAAAATACATTTTAAAGGAAAAATATTTATATTGGAAGTTCTACAAAAAATATAGAATGAAACTGAAAAAATTATTTGTAGTTTTTGCTAGGTAATAGATTTTAATAAAAGTAATTCTTGTTATAAAGATATTCAAAATGAATTAAAAGGTTTATTAAATGTTGATTGTGTAAATGAAGAAAAATATCAACACGTGGCAGGCTTTTGAAATGTACAAATTTTGAAATACATGATAGTTTTTCTTTAAAAAATAAAAATGAAATTGCCTATAATATAATTTAAATTAAAACATTTTGATTTTTTTTGCACATCAACAGAGCTATATTATTTACAGTGACTACATTCGACATCAGTTAGAGAAAAAAATTTTAAAAAAAACCCACTTTAAATTTTAAAAAAAAAAACCACTTTAAATTTTAAAAAAAACCACTTTAAATTTAAAAAAAAACCCACTTTAAATTTAAAAAAAAAATAAAGAGCAAACTGTGTTCAACTATCGGAACAAATTTTGCTTTAATTACTTATTTATTGTAATTAGTCCAAACGTTTTATAAGTCTTAATGGAAGGTGTTCTTAAACAAAAATTAGTTCTGTAACTCAATATTTAGAAATCAAACGAGTTTTTAATCAAAATAATCAATCAATTAACATATAACTTAAAAACTTAGTTTTTCGCCATAAAAAAGTTTTTTTTACATTAGGTATTAAAAATATTTTAAACTATGCACTTTCAAATACAAACTAATTTTTCTGAAACATAAATTCAAACAGAAGTGTTAATAAAGGAAAGTATACGTCGTAATAAGTGGAGAAAACATTTTGGCAGTATTTTTGTTGCTATCTTATTGCATTAAAAAGTCAAAGGAATTTCATTTTTGTTTTCCATCATAATTTTTTCATTTAGAATCCTTTATGAAGACACGTTTAAAATAACTATACGGTATAATTAAGGTGAAATAGCTGACAATTCTGTTAAAGGCAGTAAAATTGTCCTTCGTGAAAAGTAAAATTATTTTTATTTCTCGTCAAAATATTTATGCTTACATAAGACCTTTTTGATTCAACATCCTTTGAGTCTTCTGAGAACAACGCATTTGGCTCTTTAAGAAAATTTATGTTTAAAAAATTCCTTTCCGTTATAATTTCATTATATGTCAGGAAACCACGGTTTTTTTAAATTTAATTACAGCTAACTCCTGAGTAAACACAAATATTTCTTTCTGACACTACAATAGGAACAAATTTTTCGTAAAAGAGTTATTTTTTAATTGTGCTTTAATCCTTTATATCCTTACATTAAGCTGAGAATCACGCTTTGAGCTTTGAAATGATAAAGGAAGTTTAACATTTAATCAGTCCTTTTTTGATGTTCATTTTTCGTATGAATCGATATGAAATCATTTCATTGTAATCTAATCATTGATTATATTTTTTTTCTACTTATGTAATATCATATATGTTTAGATACTTAAAAGCTTAATTTATTGAAGTTTTTTCATTAGTACTTTAAACAATGTTCTTTTAAAATAAATTAACAAAAACATATAACATTCAGCCAGAAAAATATGAATGTTCTATGCTCTTTTAAATTCCTGATCTATCTACAATCGAAATACCAGTATTCTAGATAAAGAAGGCTTTACTATCATTTTCCCTCACTAGAATGTAATTAGTTCACACTTAATCTTAAACTGTTTTGAAATATTGTTTATTTAAAAGGGGTAGATATGTCATTAATACACATAGAGTTTTGTTATGTTTTACGTGATTCTTTAGAAGCTTAGAGTATTTCCCTTTTCACATTCATTCCTAAAATCATAATTATTACAAGAATGATCATTCGGTAACGTAATTTCCGGCTCTCACTCCATGTGAAGCATATTTCCTGAAAATGGAAGTGAATTATTTAATATTGAAACAATATTATCTTAATCTAGAATGAGCAGTTTACTACATGTTCATAGAAATTACGTGGAAAACGAATTAGTCAAATCATGAAAAATCAAGCATTTATTTCCTATTTAAATCTGCATTTATGAAATTAGAAATTATTTGTAATATGAGTTTAAAATAAAATAGAAGGTAAATCTACGTTACGCATCCAACAATTTTGAATAGAATCCAGCACAATCACTTGCAATTCTTATAAGAAAAGTTCATAAAATTTATTCAATAAACTAATTTGTATTTCCAGAAAAAATTAACTTTTTTATGAAAAGGGTTTGGAGGTCAACCGCTTAAAATGTTTAATCTTTGTTATTTCGAATACCGAATATTACTTGAAATCAGAAAATTATAATCTTTCGAAATTCCGGCTGAATATATACACAGTCAGTCACAAAAGTCAACAAACGCATATTAAAAAAACGATATTTAAGAATTAATAAATAAATATTTTTAAGACACTTAATTTACAGCAACATTATATTTTATAAGTCAATTAATATTTTAAAAAAGTAAGTGATAAAACCTTTATTACCTCTTATATATAAAGAATATGCATAAAGCTCAATGTAACTCATCTCACAAAAATCTATATACAGAAAGTGCTATTGTAGAGCGTCATACTCTTATTTTACCAGAAACGAAACAACATAGCTAGTAAGTATTGAAAAGTGAATACTTAGTATGCATTAAACAATATGTGTTATTACTATTCCAAAAAAAGTAAATTGTTTTGATGTTCGGAATTTTATATAATTAAGTTATGGAGAAATAGAACACCTTATGCTCAAAGTCCAAAATTAGTTGGGAAAAATCAGTCTACTATACAAACTATTGTAAGAAATTCCAAAAACTCTGAGCATATTTTTTTAAAATTCTCGAAGTGGACAACCGAACACTTTAAGTGATCGAGGTGCTTGAGCAGTTTGAGGAAAAAGAGAGGTTACATTTGAAATTATCTGCTACTCCATTAACCACAAAAAGTATGAGTTTTAATGTAAAAACAGTTCGAAGAATCCTCAAAAACTTAAAAATTTTGCGAAAGAGTTCAGAGAAGAAAATTATTCATATCCAAAGCAAATTAAAGTAAAAGTTTGAACATTGCTAATGAATATATCCATTCAGATCTTGAATTCTAAAAAACCGCCTCTTTTACGGGAGAAAGTAAATGTATTGCTTTCAGAAGAAATGTAAGTAGTAAAATTTAACGACGCAGAAACGAAGAATTGAAACTTTACAATTGTCGCTCCTTCAGTTAAGTAAATTCCAGGAGGAATCATGGTTTTGGGGTCAAGGAGAGTCAGCTGTTAGTATAAGGAAAATAACCTTCTTTGAAAAAGTGTGGATTGCTCTAAATAATTCAAAATATTACAAAATAACGTTCAAGCTTATATTAACAATTGACAACTTGTAAACTAGTGGATCTTTCATAGTGATGACAATCCAAAATACAAATCAAAGATTGCGAAAGAACAGCTCCTTTACAAAAAAACTCCACAACTCCATACCCTCCTCAGATGCAAATTTTAAACGCATTAACCACGTATGGAATTATCTAGAATAAGAAAATACAGCATCTGAGCAAAATATCCCTTAAAAATATATTGTTGAAAGAATGATAGGAACCCTATTTGAGAATGATTACACCCTTCCCCGCGACAGGGTTTGGAGCGCAATTACGTACGATTCCAGGTCTCCTCTAATTCGTGTTTAGGGCATAATGACGGCCCAACGATACGTGGATGCTGTTCTGTGGCTTACGACACTCCCCTAGCTTCAAGGGATGCTCACTTCCCTATATCAGCAGGATAACACCCAACAGCACACTGCTCCCATCAGACAACGTGCTCTTAAAGGTGTACAGATGCTTTCTTGGCCACCAATTTCTTCTGATCTATCATCAATTGAGCACATTTGGGGTGCCATTGGACGCCATTTGCAGACCTTACCACTGCAGCGTTACGAAAACGAACTGTGGCAAATGGATCACAGGCAATGGACAGTCATTCCTCAGGATATCATCCGTACTCTCATTGAATCTGTACCTAGACGTGTTGTTTCACCGTCCATGGTGGTCCAATAGCCTACTGAGCCGAAGCTATTCTCGCTCTGTATTATGCGTATCATTTCGTAATAAAGGTCGCTTGCTGTTTGTTGCTGTCTCTATCTGTTTGCCGATTTTATCACTTTCTGGCCACTTATTTTTAATGTTGTATTTTCAATGTTGCGTAGTGTATATGTGTGTGGGGGGGAGGAGGGTTAATGCAATGATTTCACTTAAATATAATTTAATTTCCTAATTTTTCCTGTAGCCGCGGTAGTCTAGTGATCATGGTTGGAGACTCGCGGCTGGAGTTTTTCTTTGAATCGTGGGTTCTAGCCTTGATGCCACTGTAGACCCGCCGTGTAGCCGGGGCTGATGCACATTAAATTTTTCGAGACTCAAAGTCCTTCCATTGGTCCTGATGTGGAAGTTAAGAGAAGGGGTGCCAGCTCATGTGTCGTCCTCGTCACTTGATTGAGATTCAAAATTACGAGGTCCGTCACCAATAGCCCTCGTGTTGCTTCTAGTGCGACATTAATAAAATCAAACAAAACCTAATATTTCCTATTCTTTAACCATCACATTAAATAGTTCATTTTTATTTCCTGATACCTTTCCAATTAAGTTCTTAATGTATACAATAACTCGCTCATTAAATCTGCAATGTCAGCTTTTCCCACGGATTCAAACCTATAGGGATAAACCCTACTAGACTCTCTATAAACAACTATAGTCCCTATAAATCCTATCATCTAATACTAAGTGATCTGAAGAAATCCTTGCATATAAATTGCAAGCAAGGTAAATTCCCCTCCCTTTCATTTGGTCACAAAGGCTGAAACTAAGCCTCTGGTATACTCAGATGTGTATAATGTTATTCACGGAATCGAATGGATGTAGATTGCACTGCTATCATCCCAAGTTTCATGAAATTACCTCTCTCATTCAACACAAAATAAAGAGACTTTACTCGAGTAATGAATAGTATTTTTCCAGCCATGACAGTAATAGAGGTTGCAAGTTCTTTTTACTCATCAATTACATGTCCTGTATATATATATATATATATATATATTGTAATGTATTGCAGACTCTTAATAAAGATGACTTGTTTTCAGGACATCATATTTATTTACGCACATCTTTTTAAACATAAATTACATACACAATTTCCACTAGCAGAATTTTTCAACATCTGTTATCACATCTTGAAACAAAACTCAATTCTATTTTTTATATTCCTTGCCAGTAAATTTTCTAAAAACAAAAATATGATCTGGTGCTGCCAATAGCATAATTTTATTTCTTTGAAAAAATTTAAGCATTTGAAAAAAATATAGCTTAATAAAGAATATTGAAAAAAGTATCACTTTAAATTTAAATCGTTTTCTTTTAAAAATTGAATATATCACTATATATATATAACACATCGATCAATAACTCCCGTGACTAACCCAGAGATGGCGCTCGTAGTAAACCAGTAACCAGGTCTTTCTAGAGTACTAACCTTTGCTTGAAACGTGTCAAAATTTTAAGTCGATCGGACCAGGAAAAAGGTTTTTTGAAATGAAGTGAAAAAGGTTTTTTCCAAGTGGGTGCCGCGATTGCTTTCGATGGAACAAAAACAGCAACGAGTCGATGATTCAGAAAGCTGTTTATCGCTATTTACTCGCAACAAAAAAGATTTCTTGCGACACACACACACACACACACACACACGCACACACGCACACACACACACGCACACTTTTGCACACACACACACACACAGAATATATGTATTAATATATAATTCATATATATAATCTAAAGGCACTTTGGTCTTTCTCTAAAATATTTTCTATTACATTCAGATAAGAACGCGAGTTATTACGTGATGAGTTAATTTTTTTGCTAGAATGTTTTCTAGACCAATGGTTATTTTTAATTGAAAAAATTTCTAGAGAACACACTTTTAATATTTTACTCTTTGTATTGTTATTATATTAAAATTTTTTAATAGTTGAGTAAGACAAATTCAGGATTAAATCAATCCTGTAGTAAGAGTAAGATTTATTAAGATGGAATAATTAGCAATTAAAATGGTGAATACTTAGCTGCTTATTGGTTATATAAATAAGTTGTGTTAAATTTGACTTTATTTAAATCTATTATTTTAATTTAGGGTTTGTGTTGTCTATAGTCCATTTTCTATAGTTTTATTGAAAATATTAACATGTGGAGGTTTACTTCTTCACAATGAACTGAAATCAAGATTCCTTTCTGTGTTTCAAGAAAGTTCAGCAAGGGAATTCTCTATGCAAAGAGAAAGTGATCATGTTTGGAACGAAATTAAACGAATGGTTTCCAGTCTTTCTTTTCATTAGAGCACCAGAAACTGTTTTTGATTGAGCACAGGCATAAGATCTTTGGTTTTTCATGGACGTCATGCGTTCACCTTGTGCTAGTGTTTAAATGTTCTCAAAATGCTTTGCTGTGAATATCATTCGGAACAGCACACAGAAATGATATATGCATTCATCGGATGCAGGCTGCCGTTGATGGCCGTTTTACTGAAGAGTAATGTTTCAAGAACACTTACAGCGTTTACTGACTTTTCAGTACATGTTAACCATTAAAATTTAAGAGTGATATGTATGCCTGAAATAGTAATGGGAATGACGATAAATTGCGAGAATATAGTATGATATTGATATGAGTATGGATGCGTTGGCAATATGAATCAATTTCTAAGCATTCTACTTCTATTCTTAAGAAGATTAGATACACATATTTCTTGAGGTAAATAGAGTGCAACAAGTCTTTAGAACTCTTTTTACATATTTACTTTAGTGTTCTTGAAAATGTAGCTCATTTTTCCCGTTTGCAACGGAAAACGAAAATTAATGATAGTCATAATTTATAGGCATGAGTAATTTAAAACGCATTTGGTAATTAGAGACTTTAAAATGCTTTTTCTCATAATTTTTGAATAAATTTCTTTTCCTTCTTTAGACAGAGTAGGCTTTCTATGTAATAATTTGATTTCGAGTCTTTCAGAATTACAAATGTTACAATAATTTCATGAACTTTCAGTTTTTCTGTGTTCACATTTTTATGTTAATGCAAAATACATAAATTTCATCAAGTACTCTTTGATGCTATCAGTTTGTAACTATGTAGAGGTAAAAAAAAAAAATTTGATCCAGTTTATCAAGTGATTGAGGTTTATCAAGACTATAAATTCTTTACAAATTCTCAATAAAATACATATTTGACTAAAATTCAAAGAACAAAAGATTTGGGAGTTAGTTTTAAAATATTCTTCTGATGAAAAGAAAAGTTTTATTTTTTAAGGGAAAATCTCTGGAATAGAAAGGTCTTTTACCAGCTGCATGATTCAAATGGGCTTTTATTATTAGTCTATCCCACAACTATTTACATAATCATAAATTAACATTTCGATTTCCTTTGTGTCACGTATACCAGGTTTCTTCGTTAGAGGTGAAAAGGATAAGCATTTGGTTTCATATTCTTCTAAACACTCTCAAATATTTTTTTCTCCTAGTGGGTTGACTGAGAAATGGCGCAAATCACCCCGCATAGCATTTTCGTCAGGAGGATTATATCTGTGAAATTATTTTAAGGTCTTTTGAATGAAAATAACTGAGTTCATACTCCCTCTGAAATTTTCTAAATTTAGTAATAATTTTTCTTTAGATTCGTTATTTTATCTTCAGAAATTATCTGACAATAGAAGTGGAGCTGCCTGTTAAATGTCACCCTTTTAAATGTGTACTTTTGATTTTCATGTGAAAACATATATCTGCTGCTTACTTTGAAGACTAATAAAACCCTGTATAACTCTAACAATTTTGTTGACGATTATATTTTTAATGTGTTTTCTTTATTTACATCATTTTCCACAGTTTTCATTTAAGATTTTAGTCGTAATTTGAAAAATGGGTTCTGTGTCTCTGTGTGCATCTAAATACAAAATAAGGTCATTTTCTTTACTAATTTTACAATGTAATTACTCATTTCAATATGACATTGAAATAATTTTCAACGTGAAATACGTTTAGTTCAAGTAGCGCTTTTATAATGGCTTTACACCCCAGCATTAATTTGCCTTTTATGTTTTTTTTTGTGGTATCAACAGTTGAAATTTTAAATAATAAATACTCAAAAATAAGACTTCAATAAAATGATTCATGTGCAGTTTATCTCTTTTTAACATACTATGTATAATCTGTTCTCTAATTATATTTTTATACATCATTAAATAATTTAAGTTGTTAATAAACGTGTAGGCATTTTTGTTAAATGTTAAATATATTTTAAGTATGTATCTTATTTTCAAACCAGATTAAGTTTCATATTGATCAATTAAGGAAAAATGGTGTTCCTGTTGTTGTTGTTACCTTTTTTACATTCATTTTATGTTCATTATTTTATTCTTCTATTAAATTTTCAGAATAAATGAAATTCTGAATAAAATAATACGGTAACTTTTTTTCATTTTAGTGTTATAAAATACATATTTAAATATATATACATCAAATTTATTTTTATTTTAAATTAATATAAGGCGTATTTGCCCTAAGAAAATACGATTTCATCATACAAACTGATGATATTTAATTTGTATCGATCCAAAGGATAGAATTCATTTCGATAGAAACGTAAGATTAAATATATTTCGTTTATAACAAACACATCTAATATAACCAGCATTTAATAATCCCTAACACGCTCACTTTCGTCTCGGATGGGGCTTGTGAAATAGAAACGCTCATAACTTTCCATGCTAATCTACATTGTGTTATTTTCCCTTCTAAATCAATACCCTCCGATAAGCAAGCATCGGATATATTCGATTTACATTCATTTTTTACTTCTGTTCTGTGATATATATTTCAAGTAATTTAACACTGATTTCATCCAGTTTAACAGAGATATCCCATGACTTTTAGAGACTGATTAAATCTCATGTCATGAATTTGCAATTGTGCAGCTAAATTAATGGAAATCATTTTTTCTTTAGCAGACGATTAGCAACGAAATGAAATCGAAACGAAATGAAATTTTCTAACCTCGGGTTACATTGATGAACTAAACAACAATAAATTCCTTACCACCCTTAGGGTATTTGTTTCTGATCGAACAAAAGCTCATAAAGTGACTGGTGTGGAAATGGGAAAATAATTTAGCTCAAGCGAGGAAGCGTGAAGCACGATGGGTCAACTCCATGCTTATATGGTATTCTTTTGCTTTACTTCTAAGGTGGAACATTTATTTAGACGATAACATTTAAATGTTCATCAGTTTTAGATTCATCACGTTCATTCATGTGCAAAAGTAGTATGCATTGACTCTAATTCTTAATGTACAATGTTTTTTATGGAGGGAGATGTTAGAGCGCTTTGTTGTCAACGTTTTGTTTAAAAGGGAGTCGTAATCAACAGCTAATGAATAAACAGTTATTTGCTCTTGCATTAAAATGATATTTTCAGTTCATTGAGAATAATTAAGCCTGATGAATTCAAATATTTTGCATTGTATGACTTATTTATTTATTATTTTGAGAAATTATTTTACTTTTGTCTAACTGGAATTTACCCTAACACAAAACAGTTGTTTACTCTTACGATCCTTAATTTATATTTCTATATTTTAGTGAATTTTTTGGTGGTTTCAATAATATTTTGTATATAGTAATCATTTTAAAAATCATATAATACTTGACATTCTTATTGTATGGAGAAATTCAGAAAAATTTTAATTCAAAATCACTTTAGAATCAGGAAGTATTTTGCAAAATGCATCTTCTATTAAAACAAAAGTAACCGATGAAAATATTATTTTCTTATTAGTAGTGTTATACAAATTATTGCTGGAAATATTTAATAGTGGTCCGATGAGCTATTGTTTATTTTTTCTTTTAATTTAAGATGTTACCCCAAGTGTAGGATTACATCGAGTTCGAGAAATCTTCGTGTTTTAAAGATATTTTCCTTGATTAATGGTATTCGATCTTATCGTTTTTCAAAACTGCTTTTACGACATATATTTGTTGCATTAAAATGATTTGAAACTGGGATCAAAAGACCGATTTTTAAAGACTGGCATAATAGCAGTTTATTCAATGGATAATATTGATATTACGCACACACACACACACACGCACACACACACACACGCACACACACACGCACACACACACACACGCACACGCACGCACACACACACGCACACACACACACACACGCACACACACACACACACGCTATATATATGTATAATTTATATATATATATATATTATAAACACTCTTTCAACATTTAAAGGGCTTTGAGGTTTGATATGGATGATAAGGTTCATGCGACGTATATTTCCGGTTTACCTTATAGTTGGATGGTCAGGATCACCATTAACCAAATTTATCGTTGGAATTTATTTTTTAAGCAAATGTGTAATAAAAATGTCAAGAAACACAAAATACACTTCGTTAAGATTTGAAGTTGATATATTTCTACATGGAACTTCAATTTATTATTAAGGAAATATAGCAACGAGGGCATTTATTTGGTGTCCAGAAAACGATATTTATAGATGGAGTACTCAATGTATATTTTGAGAATGCTTTTAATATTTATTTAAAACTTCATTGTAGTTGGCTTTTATTAATAATGTTACTTTTCCAGATGTTTGATTTTCATGAAGTGAAAACGGAGTTATCCATTGGTGAATTATCATTACAAGAAAAAAAAAATTTCAGATAAAATAAGATACATGCAAATAAAAAAATTAGTTCCCAATGCAAACTAATTTATATCAAGATTTTGGTACCTTCTCTTCCTAGGGCTTAGTGATTTGCTGTGGAATTTTTTATGTGGTTCCAACAGCCAATATTCAGTACCATATATTTAAGTTCTTATGTCATGATAATATTAGGGAGAATTTCATATGTTTTAAGAAACCAAAAGAAAAGGAAAAAAAAAACATCTTAGATTTCTGGAAGGAAAGGATTTTCCGTAAACTCTTTTCATGAGGAGTTTATTGAATTTTTCCTCTTGTTTACTTTCAGATATATGAGGTGAAATACTAGCGAATGTTCCTAATTTGTTTCAATGCAGGACAGATCTGCTTCCAAGAATCTTTCAATTTCCTTTAAAGATATTTCAGTTTTAATTTGCTTTCTCTAAATAAAATTTGAGGAGAAAAGTTTCTTAAAAATACACAATGTCACTCTAGAAACTGGCAATTTTATCAGAAAGAAAATTAGATTATAAATAATTTCTTTTTTGAAAAATGAATTTAAATTTATAAAATATATTCAATTGTCTTATTATTTTTAGATTGTACAAATTAGAGAGCCTCAATGAACCATTTATTTAAAGTAAATAAAATTTAATATGTTGTAATAAGCTGAATAAATAATTTAAAGCATTCTTTTGAGCGATCTAATCAATAATAATTCTATTTATTTTGTATCTTTATAATTAAATTTAAATGGTAGAACAAGGATAAAATAAATAAATAGAATTTTTAATGAACTGAATGTTATATATTTAACTGAAGCAGGTTTGCCAAATATATATAATGACAGCATGTTTTCATGATGCTTCATAAAATTTACGAAATAAGTGGTTTTCAATATATAAAAAAAATACAACTATACAAAATTCGGTTTGTTTTAGTTCCATTATCATTTTATTAATTAATCTGCTTTAAAAAAAAAATTGTTTAATTCGATGTCATAGGGTTTTGCCTTTTATCAGTAATCAATTCTAAGCTGTTTCTGAATCTTTTTTTTTTTTTTGGTTGCAGTTTCGAATGGGTATTTTCTTCGAAAAGCCAAAAATAATTTAATTTAATTTAACAGTAATTATACATTTCGTATAATTCTTTTCTTTTGAAGACACCGCTCCTTTTGGAATAATTGCGTAATTCAGTTAGATATTGAAGTATTTTAATAATAAATTTTCCTTGCTTTAGTGGCCCTTGTTTCAAAAATCATCTCTACTGTTACTATTGAAAGCGAATTCAAAAACACGATTACTCTTTTGAAGATACATGTAACTGAAGAAAAATTTAAAATTATTTAAATACGATATGGTAGGAAATTATGAAAAAAATTATATACAAAAGTATATTGGTTTGTTAATTTTAAACAAGGAAGAATATGTATATTTTTATTTATATTCAGTAAACTTTGTGGAAAGTGAAAGCTGCAAGTCAGTTAAAATACCTCTATTTTATTTGGTATACGCATTTATAGTTCGCATTTGATATACGAACGGTGGTTTTCTGTCATTGTAAACATTGATTATTAAATAACATGCCAATTGACTGTCTAAAAAAATTAGCAAATATATTGTTTACTATTACGATGAAATGTCAAAAAGTATTTTAAAATTCACTAATGATTCAGTA